>OX465242.1:22284215-22556884 GCA_949987775.1 Aproaerema taeniolella | reverse complement strand
GGAGCATCCATTCAGAATTGAGAATTTAAAAAAAAAAATCGAGTAAGTGGCGCCATCTCTGTTCCAAATGGGGGAATCTCGTTTATCCTCGGGTCAAATATTTTATTATGGTCCCTTCTATCAATTTGCAAAGTGGCTTGTTCCTATCATAAAATGCAGCTTGGTTTCCATAACAACTAGGACTACTATCAACAACAACAAGAAAATTACTCTAAACTTTAGTAATTGTTCAAATTTGAATGTACAGAGGGCCGCACATCAGGTTAACTGAAGCGTGCACTCTGTGCCGTTGCGATAAGATGAAAATGGGGTAACCTGATGCGCTGGCCTCTGTACATTTTCATTAATGTAACATTCCTTTTTTCTTGATTAAATGTTTATTTTCTGCTTAAATCTTTCTTTTTCTCGAGGTCATGGTAGGTATAAAATATAATGTGTCACTCTTGAATAAAACGGATTTTCTTCGAGGGCTATGAATCACTCGCGTCATTCAGGATTCAATAAGGAATTTAGAATCCTTCATTTGCTCGTGATCCAACTTTGGCCCTCGCTTAAAATCCGTCTTTTATTCCCGAGTTGCACAATATACTATTGTTTGTGCAATAAAGAATACATAGATATATACTTTTCCAAAGGTAAATTTATGAAGTTAAAGAAGGTTATTACAAAGAATACCTACCTATAAGAAACTTTTTTTAAGTTAATTAACGCCACACACTAAAGTTTGCGCACTAAAGTTCCTTCGTGTCGTTTGGGTCCACTGGAACACAAACAAAGACAAATCCAGACCCTAGAACAAAATATATCTGCTTTTTACATTTACAGGCAGGGTAACTCTACCACTCAATCAAACTCGTTGACAAAGGTAAGTACGTAAAAAATTTAATGCTACGTCTTTATTTTTCACTTTTCGATGTCGGTTTAATTTTTTTTATCAATTTATTTTTGAAATGTTTAGTGTAAGTAAATAATAGAAATACCGTGAGAAACAATGTTAGTGTCTGTTAAATTCTAGGGTTTCCCTCGATTCCCCTAGGATTCCATCATCAGATCCCTGACTTAATGACAACCACCCCTGGAGTATACTCTTTCGAAGAAAAAAAAGAATTTAGATGGTCGATACATAAATGGCGGAGAAATCGGTGAACACACATAATAAAAAACAAAAAAGGTACCTACATGCAGTCGAAAAAGGATCTACCATACAATAACCCATAACGCTTAATCCGGCCCTTTAATCAAATGCTTTGTATGTATGTCAAAAATACGTTGATCTTTTCAGTACATTTTACTCATACCATAGAGCTATGAGTAAAATGTACTGAAAAGCTCTTAGCTTCGAATTTTTTCAGGGGTTTTTGGTGTTGGTTTTCTAGTTATTGGCAACATTTTAAAAATTTTGTAGCTAAAGCCTGCTCAGGAAGACAGGCTGCCACTATGCCAAGTTTTATCAAATTCCATCCAGTAGTTTTCACGTGATGCTCTATCAAACAGACAGTCTCCAAAAGTCATTCTAAAATACTCAGTTAACTACTGATTCTGAGTCACCCTGGATAATTTGTTTTTGGATATTTTCAATGTACATTGTGGCCGAGCTGTGGTGATGGGCTCATGTATTACTAGCTTGCCGCCCGCGGCTCCGCCCGCGTGGACTTCAGGTTATATCGTGCCCAGCTATGGGATGGCGTGACAGCGTAACAAACAAACGGACATTCACATTTATAATATTTAGTATGATTATGTAGTTACTTCAAATTAGCGAAACTTCATGATGTGAATCTTCCTATTTGTACTTGTAGTATGAAATACTAGCTTTCCGGCCGTGGCTCCGCCCGCGTGGACTACAGTTTATATCGTGCCCATCTATGGGTTAAATGTCGCATTTGTCCTTTTTTTAAATTGTATACGTACCAAGGTAATATATTTTTGTACCAAATTTCATCAAAATCGGTTTAGTAGTTTAGTCGTGAAAACGTAACAGACCGACAGCGTCATTTCCTCTCCGCGACCTGCAGTTCTAGCACGATAACGCGCTCGGCTAGCGCTGAAACTTCACTTTGATTGCGCGAGGGTTCCGCGCAAAGGCTTGCTCGCCCTATGGCGTTGTCAATGTTGACATTTTGACATAGGACCGCGGTGTGGTCGCGGCGCTGTGACTATCGTACTGGGCTTGCTGGTCACTCACTACCTACCACTCTGAACTTTTTTCGCAACATCTCTCTTGTGAACGATTGCGTCTCCTTATCGCAAGGTGTGGTGGTACCCAGACCGTGGTTTTATCTACACTAATATTATAAAGGGTAATTTATCTACACAATTATATTATCCCTGATGAACATAGGCTACATAATTTTCCCACGGGAATGAAGTCCCGGGTGGAAAGCTACTTAGTTCGTCCATGAATTGTCATTTCAAGTTGCACGTCCAGATAACGGGACAGTCGGATTCGAAATGTTTCACGTTTAAATGCGCTGTTCTGTTCGTAATTAAATGATGACATTCATCTGCAGCCTGACTGTCTTCCATTAGTCACCTACTATGAAATAATAATGCTGTTGAACCAATTTCTTCACATACAAATTAGTGAAATGATATATAATGATTACATCCTATCGAATTTTCGTAGGAACATTTAGTCCCACGATTCAAAACGGATGTAATGATTTAAATAATGGCGCGGCGGCGGTTAGCTATAAACAATCGCTAACATACGCCCTATATTCTATTCTCTCCTTTTTTTATTACTATATAAGAAGGGTTAACTCTTGACCTCAATCTTGACCAAGGTCACAAATGCGGTGGATGACGGAGCGAGTAAACCCAGAGAAAATGCCTAATAAATAACGCACCGTCGGAACAAGCTGTTTGGCGTCGAACTTAGGTAGGAATGGTCGTGAACCAGACGGCCCTTTACAGAGCCTACCACACCTCATGGGACCATAGGCCGACACCACAGATTCAGAACAAATTGAGGTGTCGCGTTGACTAGGATGGATTGACAGAAGACAGGTCTTTTTGTGTTTCCTTAGTCTTAGGTGTGGTGTTATTCTTAACCGATCACCACACGGTTAAAAACGTTCCTTTTTAAAAGGTTTTCTTAACATTCGTCAAAGAATTTATTGGACAACGGTAGAAAACTAAATTGAAATGCTGCACGTGCACAAGGCTAAATTGATGTTCCGTCACGAAGGAGCGTAAGGTAAGTAATTCGAAAAAGGAGGGAATTGAAATTTTAGCACAATTTCGACATGAGCAAACAGCGTCAAGAACTGCTTTGAGAGGGTAATATACCTTAAGTAGTGTAAGGAAGTACGAGCTAAGGCTAGGATAAATGAAGATAGCCTAGTACGGATAACGGTGATTATTAACCCTTTGTCTACGTAACGGCGCGGGGTTAGCAAGGAAAGAGGCAAACACCAGTATAATGCAACGCGGATCTGCGCTTAAGCAGACTAGAGGTTAACTATTATGACGGTTTGATACCAATTCCAATTGCAGTAGCAGTTATTGCACACAAATCTATACATATAATAAAACTGTAGAGGTCGAATTTCTGTACATAGAAAAAAAATGCTAAAAACCGAGTCAGGGGGATGTAAGAAGAGAAATAAAACAAATCCCGATTTTTTTTAGATTTTTTTGTTTGTCTGTTTGCACGGGCTAATCTTCGTAACTGTTGGACCGATTTAAATGAAATTTTGCATGGTGGTACCTTATATCCCCGGTCAACATAAAATCTCGAAATTTAGCCAGTAAATATAAAACCAACAACAAAAACCCCTGAAAAAATTCAAAGCTAGGTGTTTTTCAGAACATTTTACTCATACCATAGAGATCAACGTATTTTTGACATACATGGGCTAAAAGCCTCTCTTTATAATAATAATAATAATAAATGTTTATTTTTCTCCAAAAAAGTTGTACATAAAAATTGAGCACATAGAGAAGTGGGAGGCTGGAGCCTGCACTAGGTAAAACCTGTATCGCAGGTCTCCAGGAGGGCTCACCGCGCAGCTAACAATATTAGTAAAATGTACATATACATATACCTAGGTACCCAATATCTAAGGACGGAAATTACTTAGTATATTAAGCAGATCAAAATTAGAAAATTATTTTAACTTAAAACTAAAAGCGGTGTGTATGTGTGTGTGTGTGTGTGTTTTGTGTGTGTGTGTGTGTGTAAGGGAGAGAGAGAGCGTATGTATGTTTTTTTTTTTAATTTATCTCTTTCGAGAAAGCAAGGACATGTTGTTTTTTAAATTTATCTCTTTCGAGAAAGGCAAAGGAATCTGCATCCATACAGCCAGGTCTTTAATATATTTATTTCTTAGCTATGTCTTCAATTTATATTTCTTTACTTCTCTCATTCTCCGTAAGCCGATAGTGTTTTGTTTACGAAGAACTATGGCGGCGAGAAGCACTGCCGCTGGATCGGAGCGGATACACTGTATCACTTGAATTACTTTTTAATCGACTTCCAAAAAGGAGGAGGTTTTATGTTCGACTGTATACAGGGTGGAATTTTGTAATGCCACCTGAAGGGAAAGTACTCTTAATACTGTAGATAGAAAATTGTACTCAAAGAAAACATTCCTTTATTTTTGAAAAGAAAGAAAACTGCATTCAAGAATTTTCGAAAATTCGCTTGCCACAACCGGGAATCGAACCGACTAAAATCTATAAGAATACCCTGTACTTTTATTGCGTCGATCGATAGGGTCAATTATAAGGATAAAATGTTTCTAACAAACTTGGTAAATTAAATGAAAGGAAAACTACGAAATCTTAAACCATTGTATATCTTTATTTTATGTATGTTCACCGATTTCTCCGCCATTTGGACCGATTTTCAAAATTCTTTTTTTTGGTTCGAAAGAGTATACTCCAGAAGTGGTCTTATTGTCACCAAGTCAGGATCTGATGGAATCCCATCAAAATCAAGGGCAACCCTTGAATGGAATAGGCACCTACAATGTTTCTCAAGTTCTTTCTATTATTTACGCCAAACATAGAAAAATATACACATCAACACTGTCTAGGGATATTGCATGATTTTTCATACAAAAGAGGTCTGTTTGAGAAGCTATAATACCATACTCGAGATACACGGAGTGATATAATTTTCAGATGAGCAAGTGCTAAACATGAATTTTCAATTTTTATCAATGAATTTAATTTTTCTTGAAATTTGTGAAAACGTGACTAAAATGAAAAAAAATTGCGCTAATTCCACCATTTTCATACAAAAAACAGAAAAAAGTGCATTTTTGTTTTCGTTTACGTCACGTTTAAAAAAAAACAATTTAAACAAAATTCATTGACGAGAATTGAAAATTCAGGTTTAACACTTGCTCATCTTAAAATTATATCCCTCCATGTGTCTCGAGTATGCTTTTATAGCTTCTCAAACACACCTTTTTGTATGAAAAATTAATCAATATCCCTAGACAGTGTTGATATTTAACTTATTTTTTCTATGTCTGAGTACGTAGCATTTGATAAAAGGACCGGATTGAGATTTATGAGATATTTTGTATAATAGATCCTTTCTTAATTTTTTGTCGGAAGTTTGGTTGAGTAGTAGAGTTACACAGCCTGTGAATCGACGGTTTCTGGGTTCGATTTCCGGTTTGGGCAAACAAACCATACGAGGGAAACTTTAGTGCAGAAAGTTACAGTGTGAAGTGCTAATTAATTGATTTTATGATAGATAGATAGATAGATTGACACTTAATTCAATTGACATAAAACAGCACAACACAGTAATAGACAAATAACAAACATACAAGTAAACATGAATCAGCAAGCAAACAATGAAGTAAACAGAGTAAGAAACAGAAACAAATAATTTTATAAAACTACATATTTTACACCGTGTTATCTGTATCATGCCAATCAAATTGGCGCTGACTCAGCATATTGCTGCAGTACCAGACTGCAGCGCTGGTATTCTGCCATGATGCTACTTATTGAGTTTTCTTTGTTGGTAATATTAACTTTTTTCTAACTTTATAAATTCACCTTTAAAAAAGTACTTTATAAAGAAAATCTGAGGGTGCTGCTCTATAATTAGATAGATGTTATTTTTAAGAGCTATCGTCGAATATAAGTGAGTCGGAAGAAATTAAAATTATTGTAACTGACCCACAAATATCCAAAAATAAAACAAAAACTTCTGTGCTGAACTGGCACTGAACAAAAAATTTGGAATGTGCCAGCTGCCAACCAAATACATTGCATTGTTGGTACAGAGGCCAGCGCATCAGATTACTCCATTTTCATTGCAAAACCGCTCTTATCACAACAGCACAGAGTGCACGCGTGTGGTAACCTGAGTTGGGGCCGTCCGTGCATTGCAAAATTTGGACAACGTATTATATACTCATAAACAATATGCCATTTTTTAAATTTTCATGACATGTAAAGTTATGTGACTTATGTTACCCCAACGAGGATTATAGGCGTATAATATCTAAAATATCGAAACTTTTGTCAGCTTCCCCATTAATAGTTCGGCTATTCTGCACTTTTTTAACGAACCAAAACTAAATACTTAATACAGTGTTAATAAGAACGAAGTTGATTAAGTATTTAGTCTTCAAATCTTAATTCGGCCCTAACTAAATGACATTATTCAATCTTCAGGATATCACTTTTTGAAAACAATAAAACGGCTTATTTTTATTTTTAAGCAAAGGAATCTATGGCCGTACAGCCGGTGTTTTCAATGCATTTCTTATTTTTAAAGGCGGGAAACTCAATAGAAACTGACAATTGACATTTGTTTTATTAAAACCACTATGAATATGGTCTATATATAGGTTTGATCTATGGCTTTGATGTTCTGACATGAAATAAGGGCTATTTATTGATTTTAGTTTACATCAAGCGTAGCATTGCGTATATAAGCCATGGATAAATATTATAATATTACTATTCTAATAAGTTTCTTAGTTTGGATCAAGCACTGACTCCTTTGCTTATTTCTACAAATGTCCATTGAAGGGAAAAGCTTAGTCATTTCTATCTTAAATTTAATTTTTTATTGAATCATTTTTACACAATTATCGCAAAGCACAATAAAAGCAGCGTGCTAGCTGAAATCTCAAATGCACGGGGGTTGTCTTAGATACTGACATAGGTGACCTGTTTCAGAAACTTCTATTCCACTGAAAATCAAAAATAAGTCCGTAATTAGCACTAAGGAATTCGTGTGCCATTTATTGTACTTACCTAAGTAATAGGTCTTTCAACATATAATTTTCGTAAATTTTTTACTCCACATATTTTTATTTTATCAAAATTGATTTTTTATAAGTACAAAATCCTTCGTTTTTCACAGAAACGCGAAATACAATATTAATTAACCACTTTTTGTGGGATTGTTAAGACAACAAGATGTTTTAGAGGCACCACTGACTCATGTTAAGTGTTGATTGTCTATCTCTGTCAGTATCAAAAAAACAAAAACGACTGCTACTTAAGTATAGATCAGAGTCTGAGTCGCGTTCTATAATACGGACCTTAATCTATCAAAAGCAGTAACAATGGTATAGAAAATATAAGCGATAGAGGAAACAACTATGTTTGACCTTTGTTTTCAGATCCAAAGTAATGTATTAAGTATCAACCTTATATGACATAGTTAGTCAAGTTTTCAAATAAAAAATATTTTTAGAAATTGCTTTTCCTTATTTGAACGAAATAGTTGCTATTCGTTCATATAACGAAAATATGAACGAAATAGTTGCTTCAATAAAAAACGGCAATTCATGTATCTGTAGTTGTGTCAAAGTACAAACTCGGTCTATAAAAATACATACAACACGCAGACGAAGTTGCGGGCATCAGCTAGTTTAAAATAAAATCACAAAAAAAAGTTTGATTGAAACAAAAGATAAATAATATTAAAAATAAACTGTTGATGGTGTGAGGGTCTTGCTGTAGGTATCATGGGCGAAAGGCTGACCACCTCTCACCATTACTAAACATGTTTTATCTAATAACCCTCACCATTTGTGTCAAAAGTGGCATTGAGTGGTTTTCTGGAACCACGATGCTC
Source organism: Aproaerema taeniolella (assembly GCA_949987775.1). Classification (NCBI taxonomy): domain Eukaryota; kingdom Metazoa; phylum Arthropoda; class Insecta; order Lepidoptera; family Gelechiidae; genus Aproaerema; species Aproaerema taeniolella. The sequence goes on along the minus strand of OX465242.1, from coordinate 22,548,819 downwards.
TGCCTGCCCCGTTAGGGATTGCAGGCGTGAGCGTATGTATGTGGTGTGATGGCTGTTATGTGTTTTAGTAATTAGTGTAGCTGTAGCTCAAGTAAATTTAGTCCTTTGTGAATGTTATTGGTTATTACTAAGTAATAAGGTGTGGTCTCATATGACATTGTGACCTATGCCTTATGTCATGGAATCACAATCACAAGTCCACACGAACCAACATTCGCACCCGTGGTAAAGGCGCGCACGCGCGTGACGCGCGGGCTATGCGTGCGTCATCCGAACGCGAACGTGACGACGATATTCGCGCGAATTTGTGTCAAGCGAATGTAACCGCGACGTCCAAGTACCAGCAAGCAGCAGTAACCGCGTGTTCGTCGGCGCGATAAGGCAATCGATTCAAAGCCGCGCGCCATCGCTCGCCTTTCGTATTCCGCGATGTCGCGTGTCTACCAACCATCCGACCATGTCGTCGAAAAATCCCGACTCGCGTCGTTCAAAAAATACAAGGAGCTGCAGAAAAAATCCCTAGAAGATCCCGAAGCATTTTGGTCAGAAATAGCCAACGAATTCCATTGGCATACTCCTTACCAGCCCGGCAATTTTGTATCTTATAACTTTGATTTGACCAAGGGAAACATATTTGTAAAATGGATGGAAGGCGCATTGACTAATGTCTGCTTCAATCTGCTGGATAGGAACGTGAGGAATGGCCACGGAGACAAGATAGCATTCTACTGGTGAGTTAATTTCTGTTCTACCTATTCAGTTAACAGAATCAATTTGGTATCAGCTGAGCGAATTGCCGCACAGACACGGCGCGAACTTATTGATTTCCGCGCGTTTTTCCCATTGGAGGAGTAAAATCTAAGCCTTCTGGTTATGTAATTCTCGATGTACCTGCCTAGTACAGGAAATAAACATGTTTTTTGCGAAAAAGGCGATTTTTTATTTACTTATGTACCTATTTATTTAAAGTTGAGTTGTGTTTAATAAATTTGGTACTTCAGTTTTTACTTTATTTTTAACATAATACCTACTCAGGTACCTACCTATGCAGGCTACAACTACAATATTGTGAAGTACCTACCAATCAGTTAATTAATTACCTAGGTACTTACTTATAAACAAATACTCAACTGTGACATTTTCGTGTTTCATCATCCTTACTATTCCATACTAATATTATAAATGCGAAAGTAACTCTGTGTCTGTCTGTCTGTCTGTCCGTCTTTCACGCCTAAACTACTGAGCCGATTTTGATGAAATTTGATACAGAGGTAGATTAAAGCCTGGGAAAGGACATAGGCTACATTTTATCCCACAGTTGGGCACGATATAACCTGTAGTCCACGCGGGCGGAAAGCTAGTGTTTTATAAATTTAAGATGATGTCTAATTAAGGTATTGTTGTTTTTTTTTGCTTAAAAATCTCAGTTTATCACTAAACTGTTAGTGCAGTTCGGAGCACCACCAGAGTGGGTACTGGGATATAAAATAAAATAAAATTGGATCACTTGCGGTTTTATTTGGCTCAGAGAATTAAATTAAGATTTATTACAAAATCTGTTCAAATTGAACAGAATCATTTTTTTTTATCTAGGGGCGAGCGAAACAACTCGTTTAAGTATGATATTGAAATAACGAGTGAAGAAAAATTAAGACAAAAAATTACTTAATATCTAAGGTAGTACTTACACAATGAAGAAGGAGATGCGAGGCTTCGTACCTACCTACGTTGAAGATGTCGGGTGTGTATACGCAATAGAGATGGTTAATTCGAGCAGAATTTGTAATAAATTTTATACGGATTTACTCTAAACATGGAATTAGCTTCAAAAGGACCCCGTTTTCGAGCCTTCTTTAGCTAATTTTGACCAATTTCGGTGAGTGTAGTGCCCCAACGGGGTTCGTGTATGTGCATTATTGATGTAGAAACTCACGATACAATAAAGATTTTTTTTGAATTGTGTTTGCTACACTGTAGTGCGGCAGTACAGCAAAATTTCTTCAATGAAGACGAAACCAAGAAAAAAATTATGTAGGTACCTCGACGATAACGGACCCGCTACTACTAAACAACTTTTAGGGAAATCACCCTATTTTGATTTAAATCTTGACTCAAAAATGTTACGTTTAATTTTTATACGGGATTCATACAGAATTTCAATCAAAATACGGGATATATATATATATATATATATAGCAATTAATTTTTTTTCTTTAGATCTCTGCATTAGTATAAATATATTCATTTTGTACAACTAAAGAGTTGCAGCGCGGCTGTAAAAAAAAATGTCCAAAACTGTCAAAACAGGTTTTTTGCGATTTACCGGTAAACTACGCGTCTGGCGGTAAAAAGTGTTATGTAAAACCGCAATAAAAGACGAACAAAATGAGTTTTGTTGAATCCTGATCGGTTTGGTAGTTTTTGCGCAATCCGCAAAAAACCGCGTGTTTTGGCCATTTTTTCGAAATTAAATAACTCTCGTTGTATATTATATAAAGAGCTTAGACTGAAGAAGATATTACAGCCTCTAACATCTGTACCAAATTTTAGCTCGATCGTATTTAAACTTTTTGCAAACCGCAGCAAAAACTGAAAAATGATCCTTTCGTAAAATGGCCCTAAAAAAGTTTGTAGACTACGTAGAGACTTTAGAAACCTCTCATTCTCTTTCCCTAATCCCTCTTTGCAATATGTCAAAGTTTCAAAAAATTTAAGTGAGTGCAAGTCCCTAAAACGTTGATCACAAGGAGGACCATTTTTCAGTTTTTGCTGCGGTTTGCAAAAAGTTTAAAATTTTAAATGCGATCGAGCTAAAATTTGGTACAGATATGAAAGACTGTAATATCTATCTTCAGTCCAAATTTAAGCTCTTTATATAATATACAACGAGAGTTATTGAATTTCGAAAAAATGGCCAAAAAACGCGGTTTTTTGCGGATTTTTTGCTAAAAATCCAAAAAAATTGCAAAAAATTGTTTTTTTTGTTTTTTTTTGTGGAAAATGCGATAGGGGTCAAATCCAGCTTGCCTCCACATTTAAAAATAATCACTATGGTATCCCTTAAACATGATGAAATTTCATGCTTTTATCACTCAGAGAACAATCTTAACGAAAACGTTCAATCAAATCAAAAATAAGTACTTTATTTTCATAGAACATACAAAGTGTTTCTCGAAAACGTCATAAAATACATTAGCAAAATCAATGTAAATCATTGAGCAAAATAGTGAATCACATTAGCATTTTTGACTTGGCGCCCTGCTCCCTGCTTAACTTTAAATGCAAATTACTCGTAAAAAAGCCCGATTACTTTTTTTGTATGTTTCGTAAAGCTGAATATCTTCCGAAGTTTTTAAAAGCTGTTTGAAACCTGCAGGTCCATCTAAATTATTTTTTTACCAACTTGAAGTTTTGAAAAGATTTAGGTGAAGTACCAATTTTAACATTTAAGTTAAATTTAAACCATATTCCATAATGACAAGAGACAACCAATTTTTTTTAATGGTAGCTGATATTTCCATAAGTTTCTACCATAAATAAGTTTTTAAAATAATCTTAAATAAAAACAAAAAAAATAAAAATCGATGCGGTGGAAAATTTCGAAAATATAACTAAATGTGCAATAACTTCTACACTACAAAAAATCGCGTAACATACATGGGGGTAATCTGGACACCCCCTGACACGGAGCATCCAATTTTTTTTCAAATTACTGCTTATTTCTATGAAGAAATTTCTTACAGCAGACCTAATAAGAGAGATTGGATGAAGTGAGGCGAGTAAGATATATTGTGCACATATCACGAAAAAGAAAACAAAACTGAAAATTAAACTTAATAAATACAATTTAAGATACTTTATAATAAATATCCATACATATATACATAAATATACATACAAACATATCTACATGAGCATTTATATTATACAGGGCTTTAGGTATCTCTGTTTCAACCTCTCGGGTGGTTAATAATTCCATAAACTGAACAACTTCCCCAAGGAACATAAGTCAAAATACGAAAAAAAGTTTTGAGTTCCCATACAAACTTTATCAGCATATAGCGCAACCACCCGAGAGGTTGAAAGAAAGATACCTAAAGCCCTGTATACATACGAAACTACACACACTAATTAACCATGGGATAAGTTAATTGTTTGTTTTTTTCATGTTTACCTACTTGTTTGTTTGTTGTTTCTATATTACCGCGTTGTGCTGTTTTATGTCAATTTAATAAAGTATAAATCGATCAATCTTAAATAGATATGCGCTAAAAATAATGTTTTTTTATTAATTTTAAGGGAAGGCAACCACCCTGACGACTACAGCCGGGTGACATACAGGAAGCTGATGGACCAGGTGTGTCAGTTTGCGAACGCGCTGCGAGACAACAGTGTCGGCAAGGGCGATAGAGTCTCCATATACATGCCCATGATTCTGGAGACCGTAGTCTGCATGCTTGCTTGCGCCCGCATTGGAGCCGTACACTCTGTCGTGGTAAGTGCTACGGCTCTTTCAGCAAACAATGCTATGGTAAACTCAAAATAATTTATTTTGTAGAGTAAATATTCCTATGTAGGTACCTACAGAGGCCAGCGCATCAAGTTACTCCTTTTTCAATGCGAAACCTTTCTTACATTTGTAAAATGACACTATGTTTTATTTTATTAAATTGTTCACTCCTGGTAAATTGTTCACAAAATCACCTCTATATACCTACTTACAACTTGTGTGCTCAGCCACAACTAAGCTGAGGCATAAGTACTACCTAAGTCATAATAACGAGAAACTCGTGAAAAAATTGCAGGTACATATAATCCTTTCCTTTAAGGGAAGGAAATGTGTGCGTAGAGTCAGTAGGGTCAATAGAACAAATGCGTATGTATTTATTTAAATCCTTTAATGTATGTTTGTATGTATTTCATGTAATCTTGACTTGTTTTAAGTGGCATCCTGAATGTCCTATAAAATAAATATATTTTCTATTCTATTCTTTTCTTTGCGAAGGTTGTTCAGTTTTAGAGGGAGATTCACGTCATAAAGTTTCGCTAGCAAATTCAAACTCGGCCGGTTTAGTTCGCAGGTTTTTCTTCGGACTCGTTGGCGGAGCGCATGTCAGATTGCAAAGCCAAAGTCTTGGTGACATCCGACGGCGCCTGGCGCGGAGAGAAACTGCTCATCCTCAAGACTGTTTGTGATGAGGCTCTAGAAAAAGCGAAGAATATCCATAACCACGCTGTTAATCTGTGTGTGGTTGTATCTCATCTAAATAGAAGTACACCTTGCGGGAAACTACCAGAAGACATAAAATCGCTGGTGAGTGCACATTTTAGTTTGGTTTCATTAGGTAAATTGCGTCGTACCTGAACACTTGAACAGTGCCATGAAACGGATAGTGACATTGAACTTCTGCTTATCGTAAAGGATAAGTATCTTAAGCCGACGTGACTATTGTACCTAAACACCCTGAGCTATAAGTATTTTATTTGAAAACTCTTTATCACGATGAGAAGTCGTATAGCTGCCCTAGATTTCGTAGATAACGTCAAAAAATACTAAAACTTAGTTTCTAGGTGCTACTCCGAGGCATTACTGCAACTTGTGCGACATATCATGCAATTTAGTCCTCCTAGTAGGGCAATCTCATTTGAGATTTTCCATTTTATTTATTGAGCATTTTTTTATTCAGTACAAGTGGGATGACGATAGAGATGTTTGGTGGCATGACTTCGTCGAAGGGCAATCGACCATTTGCCCGCCTGAGTGGATGGATGCCGAAGATCCCCTGTTTATGCTTTACACAAGGTAACAATCACGAATTCATATAAGATATTGCAAAAAACCCATTTAGAAGAAAGAATAAGATAAAAAATTATGAGTCATTAAGAATCTTTGATTTTTATTCCAGATTTAAATTTTATTTTGGGTTTTTTTTGGTACTGGATACACGCAGTATCACCACATTATCACAATGAAATAGAAAACAGCAGCACGAACAACGATCATGCCTACTCACTTATGAGAAATTACCAACTGGCATAATGAAACCAGTATTTAATATTTTTTAGTTCTGTTGCTCGATTTTTTGCCATTTTTAAAGAACGAAGTTTACAATAATAATTAAGTACTGAGGTATATAAGTACATTACGTTGAATGGGTCTATGTACTTACTTATATGTACATTACATACCTCCGCGTAACTCTCGTGTAACCCCGTTTTTGAAGTGTACACCTACCTAGTATTACTACTTAGGTCGCAGTGCAGTGCTACCAATTTAAAAAAACATAAATAACGGCACATAATCAAAGGTACACACAATTTGAAAAACGAAATAAAGACACTCGGACTCGAAAACGATCAATGTTGGCTTTTTATACTAATATTGGGTGACTTTAAATTAGTTTGCGAAAATAAGGATGTGATGCAGCCCACGAAACTGAACAACTTTTTCTAAGGAACAAAGGTCGGAATGTGAAAAAAAATTTTCGCCTTTCCATACAACTTGTACTATCGGCTGATTTTCCTTAGTGTGGGAAGTGGTTCAGTTTCATGGAGAGAAAATAAAATTGGTTCGAGTTAAGAGTTATTTATAGGTAGGTAAGCGATTAGTGTCGGGGATTATACAAAAATTTAAATTTTAGTGTTGGTTATTGTAGTTTTTTTTTTCATTATAAGATGGGTTAACTCTTGACCTCAATCTTGATCATAAGGTCAAAGATGAGGTCGACGATGGATCGAGTTAACCCAGAAAATGCCTATAAAGGCACTGGTACTCCCACGCACCGACGGAACACAGTTAGCTGCTGTTTGGCGTCGTACTTCGGTAGGAGGGTGGTTGCGAACCAGACGGCCCTTCACAGAGCCTACCACACCGCATGAGACCATAGGACGACACCTCAGATTCAGAAAAAAATGAAGTGTCGTTGCCTGGGATGGATTACTGGGAGGCAGGTCTCATTTGTATTTCCTTAGTCGCCTCTTACGACACCCACGGAAAGAGATGGGGAGGTGTTATTCTCAACCGATCACCACACGGTTATCAGTTGTACTGATAGGTCTGTAAATCATCTGTCAAGATGTAGAGGCCTGTGATGATGATGAGTAATAGGTCGCATTGCAATCTTTGGACAAATATTAACCTCTTTTGAGTAAGTTTAGGCAGGTAAATACTAGAAAATTTGTATCTTAACTGGGACTAAAACAGGCTAGGTAGGTACTGGGGTATGCAGACCTTCATGGAGGAACTGGCATAACGCAACTTCTTTCTCATTCGGTAATTTAGAAGAAGATTAATCGAAAATCATTTTAAAAGGTTTGAAATGGTATTCGATGTCAGCATTCGAAATGATTAAAAATCTGGTGTTCCGCCATTCATTATAGAGAGCTCGCGGAATAAGTTTTTCTATGCGATCATAGGCGTGCAACGTGCAAATAGCACTTTCCTAAGCGTTATAATATAATAATAAATAACTGTGTATACGTTTAGTACAATAAACAGCAAGTGTAATAGAAGTGCCAATAATTATTTAGAAATATAGCACCTGTTAGAAAAGCTACATGTTTCGTTCCTTGCCCCCGGAATAGGTGCTACAGTACCTACCTACCTACTACGAAATCTGATATTATCTAAAACACGTATATAACTTAGGCCTTTGATCTCTACATGTGACCTTCATAAAAAGTGCATCGCTAAATAGGTAAAGGTGGGTGTAAAGATATTATAATTTACAAGATTTTCAAAGGCTGATTTCAACAGACTTATGCCAACTGTTATTCTGATAAGCTGCTTTAAATAATTGAATTCAATGATAAAGTAACACAGATGGATCTTACAAACTTTGGCGTTCATAAATAAGGATAAGGTAGGTACCTATGTACCTACTTACTCAGCGTCTAGGGAACAAAATGGTTCTTACTTGAAAATGCATCTTCTTGAGCTAGGTTTAAAAGGGATTAGAAACACGAATATAATAAAAAAACAACGGGTTGCACTCCGGGAGTGCCGGCAGAAGTGAAAACTAACAAAATACTTACTTAAAAAGAGTCCGTTATTCTCTCAGGATTCGAACCCTCGACCTGTTGCTTACAATCTGGCAACTTTTCCACTCGACCCAACTGTCTACTTTCAATTCAGTAAAATAGTACCTATATCGGTATTTGCGCACTATGTGCGAATAATCGTTGACATCTGTCACAGAGATAATTTTACCATAGGGCTGCCATCCGTCCGGGTTTCCACCCATACTTCAAAGTACAAAACGCTACTAAAGAAGTTTTCACTTCAAAAAAGGTGGCAACCCTATCCTACGCGTTTTCGATCACGGTCACGTGACATCTGACGATCTGACGCGAGTTCATCGCAAGTTTAACATTTTTTCCCCATACTAATAGTGCTCAATGCCGCTAAAGAAGTTTTCACTTCAAAAACTTTAAACTCAGTGCTAGGTACCTGACTTAGGTATTACTTACAAAGATTTTCATATAAAGATTGTTATACTTAAACCTAAAATTAAAATTTTTGTAAAACCCCCGACATTCATCGCTTATAATTAGAACTCTTAAGTCCGTTTTACAGACTATACATACTTGACTAACAGTCGACTATGTCATTTTGATAGCGAGAGAAAGAGACAATCAATACTTAAGTATAGCTCAAGACTGAAGTCTCCTTCTGTAATACGTACTGCTTTAAACCTCTTAAACTTAAAGCTGAACAAATTTTAGCTAAGAACCATCACGAGTACGTTAGGTTTCAAACAAACAAAAAACGCATCAAAATCGGTCCATCCGTTTAGGAGCTACCGCTACTACTTATGCCACAGACAGAAACACGAGTACACTCGTCAAACTTATAAAACCCTATTTTTTTGTCGGCGGTTAGAAATGTCCCCAATAACTGTTCTTGGATGAAATGTTTAAAAAGTGTTCATAGTGAAAAAAACCTTGTAAGAAAAAAAATTACTAAGCGACTAAGTAGGTACTTTGTTCAACAGTGGCTCTACTGGTAAGCCCAAGGGAGTGATACACACCACCGCTGGGTACCTGCTGTATGCGACCTCCACCTTCCGATACGTGTTCGACTACCGAGATAAGGACGTCTACTGGTGCACAGCGGACGTCGGCTGGATCACTGGTCACACGTATGTCGTATATGCACCGCTGGCCAATGCTGCTACTTCAGTCGTGGTGAGTTTGATTATTTTTATTAATAGGCAACGAAAGGCTTGAAATAAGTACAGTACCTACTTCGAGTTCGCTAACTGGAGTTTTCCAGGTTTCAAAATAAAGTAGCGTTCTAAAAGCATCTAAGTTTAGTACCTATCCAAATGTTTTCTTAAAAAAACGTTTAGCGCTTTGTAAAATTAAAATAACAAACCGAAATAAATTAAAACAGGTAGTTAGGTAGGTAGTAATTTTTTGTTGAAGTTTTTATTTCAGTGCCTAAGTATTTAATGTCGAGTCGAGAAGTGGAGACTGTCTCTTAATTTTATCAAAAGGTTAAACTTGTGACCTTGATCTTAACTTGTTTTTTCTTATCCACAAACACCTAGATAGTGTTTCATGAAGCAATCACAATAAGTACAAAGTTTAACTTACTTACCTACTTAGTTATTATTTATTTAAATGTTAAGTTATCAAAATAGCATGGATAATAGCCGTGACCATCAGAAATAGTTTTCTAATCGAAAACTGATCGATATTAATGTTATCTGTGCACTTACAGTCTTACACTCCAGAGGAAAGAATCCGCGTTGCTTGCATAAAAAAGTAAACCTAGGTATTATATACGTAAAATAATAACTAATTGTTAATTCATGTGTTTATTTACAAAGCTCAAAAGTCAAGACGTTGACACATGTTAAAGCTGTCGGTCATAAGGTGGCCAGTATACATCAGTCCTCCGCCGCTATTCCTGGCTGTGCACTCCTGTAGCTGGGAGGAGCTGGTCCACATGTCTGCGCCATGTAGCGCCTGCATCCGTCTGTACCTCGTAGTGCAAACGCCCTAGCCGCCGTAACACGGTCCCAAACTCCCACCTCTGTCTCGGGTCTGCATATGCTCTGGCCTGGACTCGGTTGCCTGGAGCGAACGAGCGGATGGCTGACAACGTCGTGTCTTCAGGACGAGAAGCGGAAGCCGTCGGTTTGCGGAACATTACGTGCAGTCCCGTCCTGACTTCTCGACCGAACATGCGTTCGAAGGGTGACAGTCCGTCCGATCCTGGGGTACGTCTTAGTCGAGACTTAAGGACTAGAAGTTTGTCTGTAAGGTTACCGTTACCCCTCTCCCCCTCCATTGCGCGTAAAGATCTTTTAATTGTTTGCACGAAACGTTCAGCTTGCCCGTTGGTGGCTGGATGGTATGGGGCGGATGTTTTATGGGTTATTCCAGAATGAGACAGGTAATTTTGAAACTCTTGTTAAACAAATTGACGTCCATTGTCTGATACTACTATGTAAGGTGTGCCAAATGTTACAAATAGTTCTTTCAGTGTTTTGATGCACCACGAACTGGTCGTGGTTTTTGTGGGGTAAACTTCGACCCACTTAGTGAAAGCATCTACTACTATAAAGAGTTGATGTCCTTGAATAGGCCCCGCAAAATCAACATGTAGTCTTTGCCAAGGTTCACTTGGTTTCTCCCAATGATGGGGCGGTGCTTTCGGTGCCTCATTTTGTTGCAGTCGGCAAGCTCTGCAGGATTGTACAACGTTCTTAATATCGTTATCTATATTTTTCCAATAAATATAACTGCGAGCGAGTGCTTTCATCTTAACAATACCGATGTGGCCGGAATGTAGTTCTTCGAGCACTGGTTTGCGCAGACTCTGGGGTACAACTACTCTGGTTCCTTTAAGTAAGCAATCATCTTGAAGAGTGTATTCATTATCATTGTAACCATACTGTCGTAATGAGTTTCCAGATTTTAAGGCTTCTATTAGTATATTTAACTCTTGATCTTTCTTTGTTTCTCTGGCAATAATATTAGGTCGGATATCTAATATGTTTATTTGTCCACGTTGAAACGCGTAGTGTTGGTCTTTCGAAGTTTCTGCTGTTTTATCTACTGGGAATCTGGATAAGTAATCTGCATTTGAATGTTTCGATGCTGCTCTGTATTCAACGTTGTAATCAAAACCAGATAGAAAATGTGCGTAATGGAATAAACGCATCGTGCTAAGTGCTGGAAGTGTTCGATGTGGGTGAAAAATCGATGTAAGGGGCTTATGGTCCGTAATCAGTGTGAAATTTCGTCCATAGCAATACTGAAAGAATTTTTTAATGCCCCAGTAGATGGCGGTAGCTTCTTTATCTATTTGACTGTATTTTCTTTCACTTGCGGATAACGTTCTTGAAGCGAAGGCAATTGGTCTTTCTGAGCCATCCGGTAGTTTATGTGATAGAACAGCTCCTAGACCCGTCGGTGACGCATCAGTTGCGATTATCAGTGGTTTGTTCGGATCAAAGTGAATAAGAACTCTATCGCTAGAAATTTCTTTTTTTATTCTGTTAAAGCTATCTTCACAGTTGGAAGTCCAAGAAAATTTATTCTCCTTTTTTAATAATTCGTTTAAAGGATTTGTCAAGGACGCGAGATTCGGTATGAATTTGTTGTAATAGTTTGCCATTCCAAGAAAGGTCCGTAGTTCATTTGTGTTGGTAGGTCTTTCTGCGTTAATTATAGCTTTTACTTTATCTTTGTTTTTATGTAAACCGTTTTCATCGATTGTATGCCCAAGATAGTTAATACTACGTTTAAAAAAATGACATTTTTCTTTGTTGACACGAAGGTTGCTTTCTTGCAGTTTTTGTAGTACTTGTTGAAGTCGAGATAAGAGTTGATTTTCCGTTGATCCCTGGATGATAATATCATCGAAAAAACATTTAACTCCATCTACTCCAAGAAGAAGTTGATCCATGAACTTCTGCCATAGACTTGGTGCCACCTTGACACCAAACATCAAGCGATTAACTTTATATGTGCCTTTGTGAGTGCTCAGTGTTTGTAACATGGCACTTTCGTCATCCATTACTAAATTGAGGTAGGCTTGTGTGATATCTAAGGTACAGAAATATTTGCCTCCGTTCATTTCTGCGAATATGTCTTCTATTATAGGAATCGGATATTTTTCATCTAGGATAACTTTGTTAAGGGTTACTTTATAATCTGCACATAAACGTATACTACCATTCGGTTTCACAATCGGTACAATTGGAGTGCCCCATTCTGAGTGGTCGACTTTGGTAATGACTCCTTCTGCACAAAGTCGTTCTATTTCTTTATCAACCTTCTCCTTTAGCGCGTAAGGTATACGACGTGGTTTTATAAATATTGGTTGGGTATTTTCCTTAAGATTCAGATGGGCTTGATAGTTAGGTATCTTTCCTAAATCAGATCTAAATACCGTATTTAAATATTCGTTCAACAATTTGTCAAGTCTCGAGGATTGTTCAGCCGTTTGTATTGTTCGTATATCTGCTAAATGCACTGTTATTTCTTTCATCCAACTTCTTCCAAATATTGGATCTACGTCTTGTTTTATTATGTACAATTTTCCATTAAAAGTCAGATTTTTGTAAGTGCATTTAACGAATGCTGTTCCTACCGGTTTAATAATCTCACCCGTGTAGGTTCTTAGTTTCATGTCTGTATTAAATATTTTGTTTGGAATATTCAAGTTTTTGTACAATTTAAGTGACATAGATGATAGGGTTGCTCCTGTATCAAACTCCATATTAATCAATCTGTTCTCTACCGTAATCGGAATCATAAATTTTTCTGAAATTTCGCTTTTAATTAAGTGAATTTCTCCCGTGCTGTCATCACTGTCCGTTACAGTGTTATCACTATCGTTTAAATGATACGTATTCTGGTTTCTTTGAAGGCACACTCGAGCTAAATGCCCAGTTTTATTGCATTTCAGGCAAGTGGTTTTAATAGCACCACACTCATTTGAACGGTGGTCATCTTTTCCACATGGGAAGCATTTCCCTCGCAAGTCTTTTGCAGTGATTGGTGCTTTTTGTTGTTTCTGATTAGCATGAGATGAAGTTGACGGTTGTGAGTCGCGTGGTTTCGTTTCTCTAGAAATTTTGTTGGTATCTGAATGCTTATTTGCGTCTGCAGATATTGTTATGTTTTCAGATTTTCCCATTTCCATGGATGTAGCGATTTGAATGAGTTTAGTAAAGGATGGGGAGTCCCGTTCTTGTAAAATTTTTGTTCTGATATCGGTGTCTTTCAAGCCTCGTATAAATTGCAATGATAAGAAACTTTCTAATGTTGACTTTTTACAGTGTTGGCATTTGAATTCGCAATTTGAGGAAAGTTTCTTTAGTTCTGCCGCGTACATTGCTACTGTTTCGTCAATTCGTTGTTGTCGTGAAATAAATTTATGTTGTAAGGCCCACAAGCTTGGTTTAAGGTCAACGTATTCGTCTAGTAACTCAGTAAGGTCTGAAAAGTTCATATCTAATGGATCTTCGGGTGAGCACAGATCATGCAGCTTTTCGTGTAAATCTGGTGGTAACGCAGAGAGAAGTGTGTATACTTTCATTTTAGCATCTGTTATTTTGTTTAGTAAAAAGAATACTGTCAGTCTTTTAGTGAAGTTCTTGAATGTTTCCTTTTCTTGTAGAGGTTGAAAATTAATTTTTGGGGTTCGTTCTTGTTGAATATGAGTACATTGTGATGATGGCGTTCGAGGAGATAGAATAGGTTGGCGAAGTCTGTTTTGTAAAATCAAAAGTTTGGTTTTGAGGATTGTGGATTTTTCCTCGAAATCGTACCTGTTTTCCATCTCGCTCTCTAACTGATCATCTGCAGTCTCTAATTCGATATTGTGTTGAATATTTCTTAAGCTTGTCAGGGTGTTTTGTAGTGATTCAATTCTCGACTCTGTTTCTTCATATTGAATGTTTTCTTCTGTGTTCAGGTAATTTTCTAGTTTCGTAAGTAATCCCCGTAAAGAAGCGCGGGTTTTCTTTAACTTTTTTAATCCCATCCTCGTCGCCAAAATATTATATACGTAAAATAATAACTAATTGTTAATTCATGTGTTTATTTACAAAGCTCAAAAGTCAAGACGTTGACACATGTTAAAGCTGTCGGTCATAAGGTGGCCAGTATACATCACTAGGGTATCTTGGAAACTGTAATTTCACACTAGCAAGTGCAAACAACTTGTGATTTAAAGCCAATTCTTTCATTTAAAATTACTTCCTGAAATTGAACAAATTTCCTTAAACAATTGAAACGGCTAGGTAGGTGGGCTTGCACTTAGATCACACAAAAAGGTCGTAACCGTTAGTGTAAAGATCTTGAAAGTAGGTCACTTTTACTTTAGACTGGCCTTAGACTGGCGTTAGTACTAAGCCTCGGCAAGTATCTAACAACAAAGCTTATCTTAGAGGCCATCAAAAACAAAACTCTCACTCTTTGTTAGGCAACGTTGAGGGTATTAAGCATCCTTGGGCTTCCCAGTAGATGTCAAAAATGGCAATGGCCCATAAACTTAAAATAACATCACAGTAAGTACCTGTATTTTGCACACTTACCTAATTGTCAAAAAAAGCCGACCTTTTTGCACACCTTATTCCAAGTAAGAATCCAGGTACATCGGTGTAACTTATAAAAGAGGTACTATTTTAATACCTAGTTTAAAGTTAAGCTAAAAGTCTAAAGTGGATAAAAAACTAAAATAAAATACTTACTTAGCTACAACCTAACTACCTACCTAACTACTTATGGAGAAATAAAATATAGTTTCCTCAAACAATAAATTCCTATAAGGACTGCATAAAATAGTAGATATGTTTCAGTTCGAAGGCACTCCTTTCTTCCCGGATTACGACCGCTACTGGTCCATCGTGGAGAAATATAAGGTTACGCAGTTCTACACCGCGCCTACCGCCATACGGTCCCTCATCAAATTCGGAGACGAATATGTGAAGATGTAAGTTATTAAATATTTCAGATATCTTCCAAGCTGGACTGGGAGTGACAGAAAAACTTATAATGTACCAGCTGCCAACTCTTCCCGGGCAACTGTAAAAGTAAAGAAGTGGACGCGAGGGTTTTGCTGTATTATGGGCGAAAGGCTGACAACGTCTCACTATTATACATCATGTTTCATCTAATAACCCTAGGAATTTATGTCGAATATGGGGCATCAAGTGGTTCTAGAACCACTGATGCTCTGCCTAACCCGACAGGGATTATAGGCGTGAGCTTTTGTATGTATGAATGTATATTTGATTGAATCAGTAAAATAACGGAATATGGACACTAAACAGGGTGTAAGAGACATTTAGCAAATACTGAAACCCTGAATTCAAACCATCTTCCTAAAAGATAACCCAGTTGAATTTTCCTTTGGAAAATTTTCAAATTTTTTTTCATGTTTTTAATATTTTCCGCTTGAAATAGGTAATTTTATCGAACACACTCAATCTTGCAATAAAAAACCATTACAACAGCGTAAAACACGAAAACCAGCATAGCATGTACAGAGGTCAGCGACTCAGGTTACTCCATTTTCGTTGCAAACCCGCTCTTATCGCAACAGCACAGAGTGCAGGCGTGTGGTAACCTGATGTGCGGCCCACCGCACTTCGCATTCTGACAGCGGCACGGCGCGGGGCATGGTTTAGCGGTACATTGCGTAGCGCCAAAGTAGGTAAATAAGGAAATCTCCTAGGTAAAAAACGTTTCCGGGACAAATAACTCTAGTAGCCATCTTAGTTATGGGTGGATTCCATCATTTAAGTATTTGCTAAGCTGTCCCTTACACCCTGTAAATGACATAAGTTTAATGAAACTTGTGCACGTGTATCGTAATAATAACCAAAGGAGTGCGAAGACTATTGGCATAGTCACCAGCCGCCATCTTGATTTTTTTACAAGTCTGCAACCGGCGCACCGTAAAACTCTATCTTTCCCCGCAAACATCTCAGGATCAGATCACTTTAGGACAACATGTTTGTAGGGTTCAATAAGTTTTATAGCGCGTTGCCAACTCGAAAAAAAAATCATGCCGGCCGTGCCAGGTTTCGTATAAAATCCGTCGTACCTTTAATAATGGTTAACTTTTACCCAGGCACGACTTGAAGAGCTTGCGTGTGCTGGGAAGCGTAGGGGAGCCAATTAACCCAGAAGCGTGGCTGTGGTACTACAATCTGGTGGGCGGAGGTCGCTGCTCCATCGCCGACACCTTCTGGCAGACCGAGACCGGCGGCCACGTGCTCACCAGTTTACCTGGAGCCACGCCCATGAAGCCTGGCGCTACTGTAAGACTACTACAGTTGACGCCAGTTAGGAAGACGAAGCGATTCATTGATGCCCGGCGATATGATATTAATACTTTAAAAACGATACTTTGCGAAACGTATGACACTTGCAACGCGTCTCGTGATAGCGGGGCGGGTCACGTAGAGGTATACTGATTTTCACAAATGTTATAAAAGATGATTGGGCACAATCTGACCCAATTAGTGAAGGTTTTGCCTACAGAAACAAAATTACTTTTAAATTAATAAGGTACTGTAGCACCTGTTCTGGGGGCAAAGAGTGAAAGACGTTATTGTAAACGTATACACAGTTATTATAATTATATAACGCTTAGAAAAGTGCTATTTGCACGCCTATGAACACATACAAGAACTTATTCCGCGAGCTCTCTACAATGAATGGCGCAAGAACAAATCTTCAATCATTTCGAATGTTGACATCGAATACCATTTCAAACCTTTTAAAGTGATATTCGAATTATCTTCTTCGAAATGACTGAATGAGAAAGAAGTTGCGTTATGCCAAATCCTCCATGAAGGTCTGCATACCACAGTACCTATCCTACTTTATGTCAAAATTATTTAAAAAAACCACGGGAATAAAATAACTATTAGGTACAAGAGATTTTAAAGTTGAAGATATTCCAAAGAACAAATTCATAGACTTTTATTTTATTTTTATACTTATTGATGAAATAAGTAAATATTCTTTTTTTACAAATACTTACAGAATTTATTTTTTCCATCATGCACAATTTATCGAAATACTCTACACTATTTTATTCCTGTAGACTCTGGGTATATTTTTCGTACTAAGTGAGATAGTACGATTGCACCTGTAGATATTGATCATGTTTTTTTTAGATACAGAATATCATTTTCTATCTGATTCCCATTATTTACAGTAATAAGACCCACATATTCGTAAACCTGAGATATATAAATGTCTAAACATCCCCCATTAATTTATTTCTGTAGCCAGCGGGTTTTTCATACTTAAGTGCCCAATGATCTTTATTCAGTGAGTCTAAATTAGTTAGCGAAAATTAAGGATGTGAAACTGCCAAAAAACTGAATAGCTTTCCCCAATTTACATAGGTCGAAATATGAAAACAATTTCGCATCTCCATACAACTTGAACTGAACAATCAGCCGATTGTCTTAGATGAGAAGTTGAAATTTTGTTTGTGAATTCGTGCTAAAAGTTGTTTAGTTTCATGGGTTAAATCACTCCCTAAAGTTTCGCTAGCAATGTAAACCGTATATCTCGTACGAATCATCTTGAGACCTGGGCCGACGACGTAACCTTCAATGCACGGTGTGCAAAATAATAAAAAATCGAAAAAGATATACAAGTTATAGCGAAAAGATAGGAACTTGTTTCGACTTTCTTTCGATATTTTATCATTCTGCACCCTCTACACCAAAAATAACGTTATCGGCCCAGCACCTGTATTCTACACTACATCATTCAACATGACTATACTATAATGTACCCGTCATCTAGATACCGCAAGAGAGGGATTCGCTGAGTGTTTTTTCTGTGCGTCAGTTTCGAATCGAACGGTGCGGCTGATCTCAAGTCGTACGGGTAATTGTAACAGTAGTAAAAAATATTGTTATAAAAATATGGTTAGGTACCTGTGTTCAAAGCTTGTATAAATAATAATAAGATTATAGTTTCTTCTCGTTTTCTTTCTTCTTGGCCGGGGTCAATGTACCGCTCTGTCTTCCTATGTGGCGTAACCTGTAGTGGAAGATGAGACTCAAACCCTAATTGCTCATGAAGCCGGACTCATTGTTCAGTCTACTATATCCGTCGTTACTAGATATATCTGCAAATGCCTATCGTGGTTTGAGTGAAATGCACCTGCTGTTGGTCAGTTTCATAAAGCTTTTTTTTTCTACTCTATTCAAGGGCTTGATTTGAAGTAATACACATTACTTACTATAAAATGTACCTAATATCTAAATCTAAAAAAATGTTTCATGGTGCAGGGTTTTCCATTCTTTGGGGTGGAGCCGTGCCTGCTGGATGAAAATGGGAAACTGATTCAAGGTCCTGGCGAGGGCTACCTGGTCTTCTCGCGACCATGGCCCGGTCTCATGCGTACACTCTTTAACGACCATGACCGCTACGAAAAAGTCTACTTCTCCAAATTCCCTGGCTACTACTGTCCTGGTGACGGTAAGTATTTTAAACCCATGTTCAAATATAAAATGAAGTGAAAGCGCGTCCACTTATGACCAATTGGTTGAGCAACATATTATTATACTATAGTGGTATTTCAAACATTCGCTGGAATTAGTTAACTATTTATTCCATGTAGGTACAAAAGTTTGCAAAAAGTAGTAAGTACGCACTTGCTTCCTCATTATCTCCTCTAAAAGGCGACAGACAAAAACATTATTCTTTACAGGATAACGCTTAATGTAGGTAGGAGTAGGTTTGTTAACAATGATTGTGGTCAAGAGCGAACCTATTCGTAATTTAAAAAAAACTGTAGTGCTCGGAAAGGGCTCTCTAACATAGCCGTGAAGAGCACATTTACGTACCCCATAAATGACATGTGACATTATGTAAGTAATAATGAAAAGAAAAATGTATTTGAACTAATCCACAAATATTTCATTTTTCAAATACCTAAGTTCTACATCAGTGGCCGATTAATAAGTCATTTAGTGACCTACTGAATAACTACCTATTTAATAAGTCAGTGACTCAAGTCAGGGTAATAAGAGGGAGGCGCGGTAGTAATACCTATTCGATATATTTTGAAACAATAAAAAATGCAAATGTTTGTTCTCGGGTCATGGATGTTTTTGTTTATCTTTGTGTATGTTCCAAGGAAAAACCTTATAGTGTGTGTGTGAACCTTTGAGTGTGTAGCGTTTATTAGAAATAGAAACTTGATCGTCCCATAATTAAAACAGAAACTATTTAAAGCTTTCTTGATGTCGTTAATAACAAAAAAAAATCCTAGATATTACTGTCCCATTGATAGATAGATAGCTAAACTTTATTGCTTCTTAACAATTTAACATTGTAACATTGTACAATGTTCTTATACAATTAAAAAACAGATTAGCGAAATATGTGATGTAGAAGCAAATATGTGATAGGACACAGAACTCAGCACATTTGCTGTCTATGACAGACAACAAACTGATTTTCAGCTGTGACTAGAGATTTTATTTTTTTCGCGCGTATCTACCTGCGGTTAAAACAAAAATGTAATGAAGTAACTTATCAGAAATGTGTACCAGCTTTTGTGTGTGTTCAAATGAGATAGTGCAAGTGCGTGTGATGTTCCGTGCAAAGTTATAGCTGTGACAATAATTGTATTTATGTATAAATAATTTACTAAGAATTTGTCACTTAGGATAGTAAACAGATTAAATTAAACTAAATCACTTAGGGCAAAAATGTGAGACTAAAATTAAATGATCATGACGCGAAGACATTACATAGATATCGATCAGGTATTCCCGTATTTTGTTTTTCCAACAGATGAGCTTTCAGATGTTTTTTTTAAAGTGGTCTTGGAACGTAAAAGTCTTAGCGGAGGAGGCAAATTGTTCCAACATTTGGTTGCTTGGTTGTGGAAGCTACCTGTAAAAGTTTGTGTATTTGATATGCGAGTGGAAATCTGGTCAGTCTAATACTATACATTTTCTGGAAATACGAGGTTTACAGCTTATTGAACAAATATGAATGGCTTACGATATTTCAGCACATCACATACCAGACACGAAAAATGCATCTGCTGACGTGATGACACGTTTAGCATAGAAAATCGGATCAGATATGGTGTTATGTGAGTACTAGGAGGGATATTAAAACAAAAGCGGTAGCAGGCATTCTGTACCCTTTGTAAAATCCGCTGAGTTTTACTAAGAAGACGAGGGCCGTATACCATATCTCCATGATTTAATTTAGATGCTAAGCCTCACTTAGCAGATTCCTTATCCCATACAAAACCCTAAGCCGATAGAAACAAGTTCGGAAAAGATTGAGAATATGATTCTCAAAACGTAGCCTGACATCTACTAAAATACCCAAGTTTCTTGCCTCTTTTACCCACTCCACAACTTCATTGCCAAAAGAGATTTCAGGATTATTCAAAGCGATTTGTCTAATTTGTTTCTCTGAACCTAAAATCATGTACCTACTTTGACTTACTTGGGTTAAGTAGGTACAAGGCCATTTCTAAGCAACTATTTTGAAATGGCTTCTAAATCTAATTTCATCTTAGTGAAAGCAGAAACCGTCTCGTTGGGTGGAAAAGAGATATAAATTTGTACGTCGTTGGCGTAAAAATAGTAACTACAGTACTTAATATTTTTTCCATATCAGCTGTATATAAGGTCCTAATTTATTAGTCACTTACCTTCTAAGGCGTTATTGTATAGGTTGATAGTATTCCAAAAAACAACATAAAAATTAATTATCTGAAAATTAAATTTTGTAAAAAAAATAAAAAATGAATTTTCCATTTAAAGATAAAGGAATGGTTCTCTTTCGATTATAGCCGTCCACTCCCCGCTCGCCCGCTCTACTACTGCCATTATTATTTACGTTTGAATGGATGGGTTTATTCAACATAGTAATGAAAAAATATCATAACAAAATTTTTCAAGACCTTTTAAATTTAATATTATGCTTTTGTTTTTTGACTCAAATGATATATTTTGACCTACACAATAACGTGTTAAAAGGAAAGTGACTAATAAATTAGGACCTTATATAAAATAAAGAGCAATGGTCCCAAAATGGATCAGTACTTAATATTTTTTCCATATCAGCTGTATATAAAATAAAGAGCAATGGTCCCAAAATGGATCCTTGCGGAACTCTTCGCTGCACTTTCAAAGGGTCTGAGAAATCAAACGATCCATTTTCCTTACATATTTTCACCCGCTGTTGACGCTTAATGAGATAGCTATCGAACCATTGCACCGAACTATGGTCGAGGCCGTAATAAGACAGCTTAGACAAGAGAAGTGGAATATTCAAGCAATCGAATACGCGCGAATAATCCAGCAAGGTCATGACAGTACCACAACCGCGATCCTGGGCCACTAGAATGTTATCGATCACGTCAAGCAGTGCAGTTGTAGTGCCTCTGCCATTTCTGAAGCCGGATTGAACATCTGGTAGTATTGTTTGGTCTTCTAAGTATTTTTACAGCTGGTTATAAACAACTTTTTCAAGAATCTTAGATACAAGATTCTTGAAAAAGTTGCCATTGCTGGGCAAAGCAGCCCTCTCGTTAATAACTATTACGTTGAATTAAATGTATCGTCATTCCAGGTGCCAGGAGGGACGAGGACGGTTTCTTGTGGGTAACCGGACGCATTGACGACATGCTGAACGTATCCGGCCATCTCATGTCGACTGCCGAGGTGGAGGGAGTCCTTACCGAAGAGCCTCGCGTCTCGGAGGCTGCTGTCGTGTCCAAGCCCCACCCGATCAAAGGCGAGTCACTCTACTGCTTCGTCACTCTCAACGACGGTGCTCAGCTCGACGCCAGCCTTACAGACGCGCTCAAAAAACTCGTCCGAGCCAGAATTGGTGCCTTTGCCTCACCTGACGTCATTCAATACGCACCGAGCCTCCCCAAGACCAGGTCCGGTAAAATCATGAGGCGGATACTCAGGAAGATTGCACTCGGAGACCACGACATCGGAGACACGTCCACTCTCGCTGATCCGTCTGTTGTCGAGAAACTATTTCAAAACAGACCAATCTAAATTCTCCAACTAAATCATATTCGCAGGGAATCACGTATAGGAATTCGTCTGCACTATATGTTTAGGAAATCGTCTGCACGCTGCACGCTATTTTTAGGCAATTTTTTATTATTATTATTTATAATCTTATAATACAATTATATTTAAATTTGGAAACGGCTATTGTTAAAGTATACTCTTTTATGTTGTATTAAGTATAAGAGCTTGGCTTAAATTACTTATGATTAGTTACCCAAGTACAAAAACTGTAACAGTTATTTATACACGTATCAAATTAGAAACAAATACAAGAAAGGAGCACAAGTAGTAATAGACGACTCTAGTGACTAGACTATTATTTAATATTGCCGATTTATCTTAAGAAATGTTTAATTTGTAAACAACAAACATCATTTAGATTACGCAAAGTATTCCAAAAACTGCTTGTTTAGCATTATTATATTTTTCAACACATTTGCTCATAAAGTGGGTCTTATGTAATTGTTTTAATGTTCATAATGATATGTTTTACCCAGCCCGTGCATAATAAAAATAAAACACAAGTACGTAATGGGTTTTTTATATTTTTATAAATTTCAGCAGAGATCAGATCTTACTTTTTATTTAAAATTAAGTGTAAATATTAAACTATTTGTAAGTAAATAAAAATATAATTCCACTAAATTATTTAAATTTAACAGAAGATTATCATTTATTTATGCTAAAACGATGAAAATATATAGTTAAGCATTTTTTTATTTGGCTGTGTGGCATACTTGTCAATGTGAATCTCATTTTGCGAGCGAAAAAATAATCGAAAGAGAAAAATAATCGCGCCTCTTTTCAGATGTTTTCACTTGGTATTCACGTATGGCATTTTTTTCATTAGATTGTGATTATTGTCAGAAATACAACACAAAAAATGTCTTCTTCAAGTGCAGAACAGGAAACCTACGTGGGTACACCGTATACCGCCAGAAATACTTTCCGAGGCGCAACATGCAAGTGATAGTTTGTTGCCGCCAATATCAAAGAAAAGTTTATATTTATTTCTTTCCTCGCAAATGTGTTGAAAAACGTCGTTGGTATGACACGAGTGCGCATTGGATATTACATTCTCGGCTCCGTTGAGCCATCGCCTTCGGCTCGGGCTCTAAACTCGCCTCTAATGTAATAACCAACTTAGCACACTTGTAACATAATGTACTATTATCATAACAATTTGTGGTCATACAAAAACGCTGAGCAAAAAAATAACAAGTGATTTTTTAGAGTAAGGAGCAAAAATACTTACAATAAGTTATCGGATTTATTATGGACTTATTCCTTGGATTGTCACAAAGGAATCTTCAATTTCAAATAAGTTTTGTTACTTTTGGTGTTTCCGTAGGAGAGGCCTTAAGTTGTAAGTATTATCTAAGTTATTGTAAAATCCCAAACCTGTGTGATAAGCTGACCTAAAAACGATATACTTACCTAAATCCCTTGTTTTTAGGTCAGTGGCGTAGAAAAATATAATTTTGTAAGGTTGTTAACGTCTTTGGAAGATGTAACTTTGTATATTCGCGTTTGATTCTGATATTGCCGAACTAACTTTGTTGAATATACCTTCCTACCCATCAAGCAATTTTAAAATAACTCGATCACATAGGGGCGCAGACCCACCGCGGCGCAGAATGTGCACGGCCACGCGGCGCATTTTCTTTGACAACATGCGTCTACGTTTCCACTGCAGTATACGCCATACACGAATTGAAACCCACGATTTTAGCTACGTGGATTAGATCAAAATCTAATTTGAGCCTTAATGTAAAACTCACTGAGTAGATATTCACCGCAGCTAAAGTGCGCCGCGTGCCAACCGTGTGCCGCATGCACAGCATGGCTTGCTGGAATATGCTATAGGTACGTGGGCAACATATTCTAGCAAGCCACGCGTGGGCGGACCCGCGGGCGGAAAGCTAATAATCAATAAAAAATTAATACTTACGCAAAGTTGGTAGTGTGCCGTTCGCGACTAGCGACCGCAAAACTCCATCACAGCTAAGCGGTGCCCCCCTCATTGACGGCGCAGCATTGCCAACGCAAAGAGAAGGCAAGGTCACAGGACCAACGAAAATTTCTTAGTTTGCGCGCGACTTTTGAATGTTTTGACTTATTGTTTCGCGCAAAAAACTTTTAAGGGTCTGGTACTTGACACCTTAATTCAAGGATAACCGTGTTCAGTGCACTCTAACACCCTTTTTAATTTTCCTGATACCATTAGACATGTAAGTACACACGATTACCTACTAAATCATAATTTGATAAATCAGCATCAATTTTTACAGAATACCTTTCCTTACGAAGTTATCGTTTTTACGTCATTTTAAGAAATCTCTGGCATTTCGAACATACGCGTGACATCGGAAACACATGTGCCATTGAGTGCATTAAACGTCCCTCGATTTGTGTTTTCTGCCTGTCTAAGGTTGCTTAGCTGTATTAATGTTTGTAGGTATAATCAAATTTCAGAGTAACTAGTATGTTTATTATTCTTGTTTTTATATTCAGCACTTTTTTAGAACGCAATATTAGAGTATATTGTTATGATAGTATAATTTAGCTTTTGTTGGTAATCATTCCATGTAATGTGATATTAAATGATTTTGTGAATATCTGTTTGCAAGTGCACCTAGTTACAGTAAGCATGCAAAGCTTAAGTACTTAGTTTACGAGTTCAAAAATCTCTGTGTTACTAAGTATATAATGTTAGACCAAGTGATTAATTAGGCGTTATCCATAAAGCCCGGGCATTTTAAAAAGTGCCCAATATGAGAGAGCAATGTGGTAACAACCATTGAAATGATTAAATTACCCGGGCCTTACATGTTCTATCACCAATTGGGCAGGGTAATAAAGACTACAGTACTAGGTTGAAGTTAGGTTACCTGGGCCGCAAGTCTTTGAGCCCGAGCACCTAATGTGTCTCTGCGACCGACGCCCACACCCCTTCCCACGCACTGAAAATATCAAATTACCCGACGTTCGCGTAAATGGCTTATAATGACCAGACACAAAAAAATATAGGCTAAGTACATAATTTTCCCGAAGTCCCGGGCGGAATGCTAGTAATTAATCACTTGGTCCATAAAAATATACAATACACAGCACACTATTATAGCTACTTGTTGTAAGTGTTGTATTATTATAACGTATAACTTATTGTCAAATTCGGTGTTACAACGTATTATTAAATAATAATAATATAAAGCAATTTTAAATCGGTGTCGCTCCGCTCATTTTGATTATTTGCTCGACTTCTCCGAGTAGTTTTTACTCGGGTATAGTTGGAGGGCTAGAGAGTGACAGGCTTCTGTTCCACGTGACCTAAGTCGCAGGCAGAAGCTGATTGATGTGTCCTACTTTATGGTATTGGGCATCTCGTTAAACTGTCTTTGTTTGACGATTTGTTCGCCTAAGTATGGTCACATCAGAAACTTAAAATCAAGACATATCATTTGTAGGCTGTGCGTTTAAAATAGACGCTAAAAAGTATACCTAGTGCTAAATAAACACTAAAGTGGAAGATAATATTAAAACCTCCAGTAAAACCAACTAAGTACCTACACTTAGCTTGTGCCCGTGGCCGTTATTAGTCCGCCAACGCCAAGGACGAGGTTATCATTACCCACCACAGTAACATAGTAAATATCTAATTCATAAAAATGTAAAACAACAGCCAAAGGCTAAAAAAAATAAACCAGTCAATCGTTATAATAATCATGTCTTTTATTTCAGGCATAAACCCTTACCGCCAAGTGAAAATGGCTTAAGTTTTTGTTTTAAATATAGGAATTAAAAGCATCACCGCGAGATGCGAGGGAGCCCGGGAGGTGCTTCAAATGGGACTAGAGGCATTTTTTTTGGCTTTTCTCGGCAGCCTTTGACCTTCTGTGTCGTGAGAATCCATTCTGATCAGAACTCCTAACTTGCAAAACACCTTTCCGCCTTTGTATGCAAATTACTTAAGAAGCATAATGTCTAAGTACAAATGGAAAAATGTCTTAAACGCCAATTACTCTCGGCTAGAATGATCATGACTGGGAACAGGTTCTGCTTTGCCCCATTCAGCTATTCAAGATAAAAGTGACATTAGTCAAGTGCGGATCCAGGACGGGCATGCCAACAACCTTAGACTTGTTGATGTTGAGGTTACACTTTCACGGTCTATCGAGGTCGATAGGCTAATGATGCCTCAATAAAATAAAAATTGCACTATATTGATCACGAGCGAGTTCACACTCCGACTCGCACTTAGCCAATTTTCGAGTGGCTGTAACCACAACCTTTTTTGAGGGTTGAATCGGCGCCTGACGTTACGAGGCGTACCTGCTGATCGATGGGTCAAATGCTGTGGTTCTCTAGCAGTGCAATAACTTACTATATCTTACTCCGCGTGATGAATATGGCAATAGTCTCTGTTATGTAGACAGCCCACGTTCAGTAGCGGACGAATACAGGATTCTGGTGTATTTAAAACGACGCAATCGACGATAGACAGCATTTCTTAGAACATACATAACCCTCACGCCTATAATCCTTATTCGGGTAGGCAGAACATCAGTGGTTTTAAAACCAGTTGATGCCACGTTTGACATACATTCAGAGGGTTATACGATAAAATACAATGTAAGTGGTGAGAGGTTATCAGCCTTTCGCCCACAATACAGCAAAACCCTCGCGTCCCACTTACTGACTTTTACAGTACGCCAGGGAAGAGTAGGCAGCTGGCATATTCTATGTTTTTCTTTTACTCCCAGTCCAGAATGGAAGTTTTTAGAACTTCTTAGAACATGGACCTAGTAAACAAGGACCCACAATTATGAAAAATATGATTTAGGAAAATTAGCTGCATTTCTAACAGTTTAAAGTATATTTTCCATTATGCCTTGTACACTCTTGTACAGAAGCTAATCCGAGCCGAGAGAAATAGTAACAACGAAGGCCGTGTGTCTCGTTCTCTCATCTTGCCAGTCTAAAAAAACGTCTTTAATTAAAAATGTTGGTTCGAAAATCTTAGTTGAAACACTTGTGTCTAAGTAAATTTAATTCAACATACTTCTTATCACATTAATTTCGTTATATTCCTAAATTACAAAAATGTTATATTTAGTTTCAAGCATATTTTTACTTTATTTCCTACTGGTAACCCTTCAAAGTGTCATCATAGTGACGTATCAGCATGTTAGGTACATTGTTAGAAAGGGACACACAGCCTCTACCAACTACATATCTCGCTCGGCTGGCTTTTTAGCTTCAAGAACACAACCCAGCTTACTAGAATAGTAATTATTAGGCCCATGTCTTAAAGATCACGTGGCAATCGAAAAACTAAATAATAATTCGCCCTTTCGCTTGACTGTTTTTAAGCCCCGACACAAAGAGGGATGTTATACCTACATTTGACGAGTGTCTGTCTGTGGCATCGTAGCTCCTAAACGAATGGACTGATTTTGATGCGGTTTTTTTGTTGTTCGAAAGCTGACGTAATCGAGATGGTTCTTAGCTATTCTTATTAATGTTTTATCAAAATTCGTTCCACGGTGTAAAAGTTATTAGTGAAAAATAGTGTTAGTGAGATTAATTTAAAAATGTTTTAGAAATAAAAGATTTTTTACAATTTGACAGTATATTTATAGTTGTTCTCTACAAAACAAGGTATTACAGAAAACTGTAAGGGACCAGAAGCTTAACCAATCTGTCCTTAGAATCATTTAAACCAAGCTTTGTACGTTACTGATTATAGTAGAGTCAGTAAGCGGGAAAAAATGAGTTGACTTTCGGAAATTGGATTAAAGCAAACCACTTGGTATGATTGTTCCTTAGGTTAAAATAAGCCGATAAAGATCGGTAGCCCTCGAAAATATCCCCTCTGAACCGGGAGGGGGAGGGTCAAAGAGGTGCTCCGCCCGGCGTTACTTCAAAAAATATTACCACTCATTTGTAGCTACCAGGTTGAGTTTGGTATGGTTTTCGTATAAATCAATATCGAGAAATTCATTTCTGGCATTTATTTTACACATATGTGCAATGGTTTTTTAAATAATCGCAAAAATATAAAATTGTTATCTCAAAAATAAACCTTTCGCAGCCTATATTTTTTTATTTAAGAGACATATAAGTGTTAAAAAAATATCCAAATGTAGCCTGTTTAATGAAAATTTATAAAAATATAACTTAAGTAGTAGGGGTTTTCATATAGAATTATAACACAAAAAAAAAATAGGATCCGACGCGGCGGACGGATTATTTGAGAGAAATAACCTTTTTTTATTTGAATCATATAATAATTTTATAATCTGGTCCTTTTTATGATATCGAAGCGTCTACTTGCTTTATAATCTATTTATTAATTATATTTTTTTGGGTTTTTCCAATGTCAAAGACCAGTAGTGGAGTGCCGTAAGACCAAAAAATGTCAAAGCCTCGGAACCCGGTTTTACTGAAAGGGTTTTTGTGAAACATTTTTTATTTCATTGTTTGAGGTATAAATAAAAAAGTTTAACCCTCAAATTTTGCCGATCTGATTTTTATCTGGTATGGAGGAATTCCCAATCCAAAAGAAGATTTTTTTCGGTAGGTAAAAAAATCAGATTTTCAAAGATTTCCATGCAAAATCAAAACTACTGATACTGTAAGTTTGAAATTTTGCATAAATGATGTTCAGATATTGTGAAAACTTACCTAAATGAGGTTATACGGAGTTCCCATGGGAACGAATTGTAGAGCGTCCGCTAATTGATATGTACGTTTGGTGTTTCAGTCGCAGTCTTCTATCTTTCAAACTATTATAGACAGTATGTCCAAATTTTCAGGAAATACATATTTTGATAGTAACTGTCGTAAAATATAATAAATAACATTAAAAACCGAAATCACAATGGAGTTCCCATACGACAAACGTCCAAAATTTCGCATTTCCTTTACAACTTTTGTTACTGCTCTATTTCAAAAACGATGTTATGCATACACCTTAAACTTCGTTCACATTTAAAACATACTTTACATTAGTTAAAAAATATATGAATAACAGTCAAGAGTGAATCGGACTCAAGCTAAATATATTTAAACAAACTCTCACTCGAACTATATTTGTGACATTTACCTGGTTATTTTTGATGGAATTACTGTTATTATTTATATTATGACTCGGAAACTTAATATCCGTGCCTTTGATGTATGTGTCTTCGTTTTAGTAAACATTTTTGCCTCACATCATACCTACTATAAACGCCAATTCCATAGTAAATAACCAAAAACCGCGAAAAAAACTGTTTTTATTTACATTGACTTTAAAATTTTATTGCTTGAGTTTAGCTCATAGCTGGCCAGTTTTAATATATTTTTTAATTAATGTAAGGTATGTTTTCAATGTGTACTAATTTTGAAGGATATACATTGTATGGTTTTTGAAATAGATCAGTAACAATTATTTTTTCGAAAATACAATATTTTGGACGTTTGTCGTATGGGAAACCCCACCTTAGTTTAGGTTTTTAATTTTATTTATCATATTTTACGATAGCTACTATCAAAATACGTATTTCCTGAAAATTTGGACACGCTGTCTATAATAGTTTGAAAGATAGAGGGCTGCGACGGAGACACCAAATGTACATATCAATTAAATGGACGCCCTATAATTCTTT
The DNA here is from genome assembly GCA_949987775.1 of Aproaerema taeniolella. Taxonomy (NCBI): domain Eukaryota; kingdom Metazoa; phylum Arthropoda; class Insecta; order Lepidoptera; family Gelechiidae; genus Aproaerema; species Aproaerema taeniolella. Next base: position 22,519,106 of record OX465242.1, on the reverse strand, counting down.
CCCGTGAGAACTCTGTGTCACCTCATTTAGGTAAGTTTCCAAAATATCTGAAGATCATCTATGCAAAATTTTAAACTTACAGCTTCAATATTTTTCATTTTGCGTGGAAATATTTAAAAATCGTATTTTTACCCACTGATTTTTTTATTAAAACACACAAAATATCAAAATTAAAAAATATATTAAAAAGCAAATAAACGCTTCGGTATCATAAAAAGGACCAGATCATAAAATTATTATATGATTCAAATAAAAAAAGTTTCCTTCTTTCAAATAATCCGTCCGCCGCGTCGGATTCTACATTTTTTCGTGTCATAATTCTATATGAAAACCCCTACTTAAGTTATATTTTTATAAATTTTCATTAAACAGGCTACATTTGGATATTTTTTTAACACTTATATGTCTCTTAAATAAATAAATATAGGCTGTGAAAGGTTTTTTTTTTGTGATTAGAATTTTATATTTTTGCGATTATTTAAAAAACCATTGCACATATGTGTAAAATAAATAGCAGAAATGAATTTCTCGTTATTGATTTATACGAAAACCATACCAAACTCAACCTGGTAGCTACAAATGAGTGGTAATATTTTTTGAAGTAACGCCGGGCGGAGCACCTCTTTGACCCTCCCCCTCCCGGTTCAGAGGGGATATTTTCGAGGGCTACCGATCTTTATCGGCTTATTTTAACCTAAGGAACAATCATACCAAGTGGCTTGCTTTAATCCAGTAGAAAAATGTGAATCTGCTTAATGACTCTACTATTAAACATGATTTCGGGCCAAACTTTTTTAGGCAAATAAATATATATATTTTTAAATAAAACGGTGCCTCAATGATTGGGACACCTAATATGTTCTCTTTGTCCTAGGCCAAACTAGTGACTTGAAATGAAATCGGCTTCAGCCGGTATGCAAACTGAGAACAAAGGATATAGACTACCCGTTTTCTTTGGCGATATGCTTTACACATCATAGTCGACGTAAGCTTAATTTACACAGGTATTGTGATGTGTAGACATGAAAAGGATATAATAATTATAACGGTACTCGCAACCGCCAAAAAACAAGCACTATACCAACGATGAATTAATATGTAGGTCAGGACAGCTGAGACATGTCGCCCGGGGAGATCTCGCATATTGAGGTCGATAGCAAATCGTTTGTGACGACAAACAAGCAAACTTTCATCGTTTGTGACGGTATACTTTCGCCAAAAAATCAAAAAAACATGGTTCAGCCAGCCGGATTTTGCACTTTTTGGAGCACATCAGATCTCAGCTCCTGAAGGTTTTTCGGGATTCGTTCCTGATCAAAAGTAATGTGACGCCTATGTGACAGAAATCCAAACTGATTTCATCTATCGTGATGCAATACTTTTGGAGAAATCTTGAAAAATAAGTGTCCAGCCAGCCTGATATCCGGCTGGCTGAACCACTTGTTTTTCGTCGATTTCTCGCTAACTAACGCGTTTCACTCTGAACTTTTTTGATCAAAGGTTTGTGATGGCAATGTGACAGGGTACCAAGCAGGTTTGAACGCCCGTAACGCATGCACTTTTGAGATATTCCAGAAAACTAAATGGTTCAGCTGGAAAAAGTCAGGCCAGCTGAACCACCTGTTTCTACCACTTCCAGGTGCGCTACACTCGAGGAATCTAGACCAAAGGTTTGTGACAGAGATGATAAATACGATGGTTCGTTTGTGATGGCTCAAAATGCAGCCCAAAAAAAGTTATAAGCGATCCTTTTTTTTCCATACATTGATTAAACTAGGTGACCGTGCTTTCAGTATTGCAAGGACAGTCCCTAATTGAATTAAATATTGAAGCATTAATAGAATGAACAAGGCGCCGTGTAGATGACTAAAATTATATTAACAATTAAATTAAACAATACTATATAAGTCATCCTTCAATATCACCTAATAAGGTAGGTACACTTAGACGATAAATTATATTGCCTGATATCCGGCTGGCTGGACACTTGTTTTTCAAGATTTCTCCAAAAGTATTGCATCACGATAGTTAAAATTAGTTCGGATTTCTGTCACATAGGCGTCACATTACTTTTGATTAGGAACGAATCCCGAAAACCCTTCAGGAGCTGAGATCTGATGTGCTCCGAAAAGTGCAAAATCCGGCTGGCTGAACCATGTTTTTTTGATTTTTTGGCGAAAGTATACCGTCACAAACGATAAAAGTTTGCTTGTTTGTCGTCACAAACGATTTGCTATCGACCTGAATATGCGAGATCTCTCCGGGCGACATGTCTCAGCTGTCCTGACCTACATGAATTAATTACACTTTATTCTTTAAAAAAATATTCCACAGACTTCATAACTTAACATTACAATGAGCAGAAATGGCTTAGTGAGAGAGTGCGATGAGGGCCCTTTGTTAACACGATGTCAAAATCAATTATTCCTATACTGCACGCACGGAGTAAAAATAAACTATAAATAAACTTGTTTGAATTTTGGCCTGTTTTTGAATAAAAATTCAATGGTGTTTGAATAAAAATTCAAAATTGAGTTTTAAAAACTTGATAAATGAGACTTCTAGTGGTACTAGAAATACCATTTTCCTTTTAATCATCAACTATAGTTCGAATACCAACACTAGCTTTGTTTTTGCTGTTAGAATACAGTTGCGGAATGAGATATTTTTTCTCCGTGTATGGCCATAGCGCAGGTTTTTTTAAATGGTAACAACCAAAAATATGGTTTTTACATATCCAAAAGGAAATGAATCCTAAGACTGAACTTATAGGTACTACATAGTGTTTATAACATGTTCTATTCTGAACAAAATTACGTAGGTAACTTACATTAGTTGTACCGACTTTAGTAGTCAGTAAAAGAGCTGATAAAACGTCATCAGCTAAATTAATGGGTCATGGAAATTTTGACCAAGTCATGGTAACAGGTGATTTAAGAAGTCCAACAATCGAAGTTACTAAATACGGTTTATGGCGTATAAGGATGAATCGCAGACACAACATTAAAAAAGAAGCACGAATACACATTTCGAAATTTATGAAACTTAAGTCAGTGTTATTTTAGGTACGTATTAAGGTAGATTTTGTAAGGTGACCAGTTTTCGTCATGTCCAAAATATAGTAGAAACAAGTAACATTAACATTTTTTTCTCATGAGCTTATTGAAAAGCATTTCCAATGACATTACATAATAAAATTTAATAGATAGGTCATAAAAACCGCACCAAAAGGAAATAGATACACGCGAAACACCGAACTTTTAAAGTAGGTATATCTAATCACCAGGTACCATTCCAAGGACCGCGGGGAAACCCTTAGGAAGTTAAATTTTGATTTGAAAATCCAATTTAGTAGCACCGCTTGAGTCGTAATACCAATAATGTTATAATTATAAGATTCAAGTTTAAAAGTAGATGACAACTTAACATAGTCGTCTAGTTGGTGTTGTACAAGATTGAGTCTTTTGAATAGCTGCAGCACAGAATAAATAATAGTACTAACGTACAGAAGTCTTACTCCCTAACAAAAGTCAACTTTAGGCATAAAAATTTGCCTACTATTGCAAGCGGCACAGGCTTGCAAGAGAAATTGAAACTTATAGTCGGCCGCTAGCGTTCATATTCTATTGCGCACCGCCGACTCGATGCCGCGTTCGCGACGAGACCTCAGGGTTAACACTCGCCGCCGATTTAGAGGTAAAATTATTATTGAAATTAATTAAGTAAGATAACACTGCTTATAAAATTAAGAGTAACTAATTTATAAGTTAACATAAACACAAGTTAACATAACCAACCACGTTATTTGATATCTAGCCTATTTACCTACTAACTACAGACACTTACAGACTATTGTGATGGCAAAACGTGTTTCTGTCTGGTTTTAATATTGTTAATGAGTAGGTACACTTATTATTTTGTTCAACGGGCGACCAACGCGGCGAATAGCAGCCCGCGCTCGCTGGCATACTCAGTATGCCCGCCGCGCGAACATGCCTAAACAAAGGAGTGACACCCCCCTGGCTGCAGTGCAGTGGTGAGTCAATAATAATAATAATAATATACTAAATAAGTAATTTCAGCTCATAATCAATTCTTAAAATATTCGGCAAATACGAATACTGGTTGTATCACACATAATTATGATCGTCAAAAACACAAAATTTATTCAATTTAAAATAAAATTAATAATGTCCAATAAAAATTGAAGAAATAATATACAATACATACAGGGTGTAAAAGATAGCTTAGCCAAAACTGTAACCTTGAATTTAGACCATCATTCTAAATGATTTTCCAGTGGAATTTTCCCTCGGAAAAATTTCGGATTTTTTCAAGTTTTTAAATATTTTCTGCTTCAAAATTAAATTATTTATCGAATACAATCCATTTTGTATGAAAAAAAAACAATAACAGCGTAAAACCAGCAATGTACATCGAATTCCGATAGCAGCGCGGCGCGGGGAGAGCGTGCGCGGGGAGAGCGGGCGCGGGGAGAGCGCGCGTGGGGCGCGGTTACGCGGTACGTTGCGTACGGGCAAATTAGGTAGGTAAATAACGAAAACTCCTGAACTTGACAATTCCGGAAAAAATAATTACTTGTAGCTGATAGTTTAAGTATTTGCTAAGCTGTCCTTTACACCCTGTATGAGGTAAGTATGATTGATCATATAAAAAAAATACAAATGCTATGAATGGGTAATGGGTATGAATATTCGTCTTTGCAACAAAAAATTAAATGTCATAAATTAATAATAACATGTACTACTAATATACAAGTATTAATTAATAGTAATAACCCTATGGATAAAAACTAAATTTTACGATAAATTAAAGTTTTTATACATTACCGATAATTGGTAATCTTATGCCCAACAGCGGGCGTCTTGCGGCTGACTTGATGATGACTATTATTTAATTGATTCATCAAGATTCGAGTTTTAAGGTTCAAGTAGTGGTCATTCAGCAGACTCGCATTCTACACGACTCTTGACTTGGAAATCCATTGATTTCGGGATTCTCGATCTAAGGAGCCCCGTATAACTGAGTCCTTAAGAGATTAGGACCCGATTCAACTCTTGTACAACACTATGTACATTTTTACATATGCCAGTAGTTTGCGTACTGGCGTTACATGAACAAAGGCAATATGAACTCAAAATTCAAGCGGGCAAGTCAAAATTCGACACATGTATTTGTGGTACGTGCGAGGCGTCAATCTTGGGCGTGGTCTTATAGTCGCATATGCCGAGTTCCTTGAGCTTCCATTCCCAACCCATTAACTGGACCGCGTGCAGTGTTTCTGCCTCTGTGTGTTGACGCCGAAGCATTCCCTCCTGTTTTAACAGTCATTATTCAAATTATCACCCGTTATAATATGTTTAAAACTATTCAAACTATCGATTGACTTTGTTTTATTTTTGCTACTATTTACTGAGTGCGCGTGACGCTACTATTGTATTTCAGAAAAACTAATGTTTATTACTTTGTTAATCACATTAATAACATAATATGGCTAGTAAACATTAACAGTTTGAATTGGCATTTATTCTACACATCTACGGCCGAGCATTCGTACAATTTTTTTTTTTTTAAGAATGGCTATCCTCATTGTTGCGATTCCGCCAGAATCACGTAGTAAAGAAGATACACACTGAAGATTCGTACAATTCGCTCATGCGCCATACCGATGGCAGTGACAAGTATGGATTGTATGTCGGTCGTAGGTTGTCAACGGCATGAGAGAGTTGTACTGACATCCGAAGAGTCAGAGTTGTACTGACATCGATCGTTTGTCGGTTGCCGAATTACTGAATAGACGACCAGCATTGCTAATATAGAATTGTGACATAAAGGAGAATGGGCGGTTGCTTCCCTAGTGTTGTTTAAGGTTGTGACATATGTCAACGAGACTTGTGCAGGGAAAGAACTATAAAACATCTAATTGGGGTTGTAAATTTTTTTGAACGGTTTACAAATGAGTGATGCTCCCTGGTCGCGCCACCAGGCAGTATTCAGATGCCGTTATGCTTAATACGCGCTACCTAAAGACTACCTTCATTTAATTACCATGAAATAATGAGTACCTCTAACAAATAAGAAATAAATAACAATGAACGGGGTTCGGCCACAGAGTAGTGCTTTCCAGCCGCGCCACATTGTATTGTAAAAAGTATGTTATTAATTCATGCTAGCTATACAGGGCTTTAGGTATCTCTCTTTCAACCTCTCGGGTGGTTAATCAGTCCATGAAACTGAACAACTTTCCCAAGGAACATAAGTCAAAATACAAAAAAAAAAAAGAGCATAACGGCATCTGAGTACTGCCTTGTGGCGCGGCCAGGGAGCATCACTCTTTACAAATCCAAAACCATTTGGAGATATACAGGGTGTAAAAGACAGCTTAGCAAAAACTGAAACCCTGGACTCAGATAATCATTCAAAATTATTTTCCAGTGGAATTTTTCTCCGGAAAATTTTCAATTTTTTTCATGTTTTTTAATATTTTCTGCTTACATTTTTTTATTATTTGATCGAATACACTCTATTTTGCAATAAAAAACAATCATAACAACGTAAAACACGAAAACCAGCAATGTACATCGTACTCCGATAGCAGCGCGGCGCGGGGGAATAGCGCGCGGGGCGCGGTTTCGCGACAGGTTGCGTAGCGCCAAAGTAGGTAAATAATGAAAACTCTTTAACGTGACGTTTCCGGGAAAAAAATAGTTACTTATATCCGTTGATAGTTATGGGTAGATTCCACCATTTAAGTATTTGCTAAGCTGTCCTTTACACCCTGTATGTATTTGCTACGATATTTTCATAATTTCAACTTAAAACGTGAAGGATTGTATTTATCCATTATAGACGGAGATCCCAGGGCCGCCAGACCTTACTTATTTTCTCATTAACCAAATGTGTAGGAAATAGTAGTGCTAATATGTACTATTAACATATGAATACCAGCGAACCTGGACCGACGGCCAATTTCCAGCGACCAGGTTCTGAAGGTACTTCCAAAAGTAAAAATTTTGGTATCGAGAAACAATTTTGCTACTTCCTAAAAATCGTTAAAATATCGAAAAAAGCACATACCTTGATTTTCTCCCATTTATCGTCAACCTCTTGTAACCACGATTTGATTTGTCTTCCGTTGCAACGAGATCGCTGCGCGTTACGTTTTTCCTCTTGCTCGGGTGCTAACATGTTGTAGATTTCTTTGTCTCGTAACATAGTGCACACAGAGAAGGGTAGGGACTGAAAAAAGTAGAATAAACTTTCGTAATATTTCTCATTAAAGTTTAACATTAACAGGAAGCAAGTGCCTAAAAAGGGTAGATTAAAAGTTAGAATCACAAAAGTGCCCTATAAATGTAATACGAATCTAATAAATTAGCACTTAAGATGGCCGAGGCTTGCAAACAAAGGATATTAAAATGGTGCTTTAATAGGATTGAGAAAAAAAAGAATAGCAAATGCAATATTTGTATGTATGTTATATTATACAATTATGATATTAGAAAGGCGGGCAAAGGACGTCAGTAAAGCTAAGGAGGTGTTTCTTGGTCGAAAGTGTTTGTGTCCCATTTTAGTAAACAAAAACACATAATTTAAAAATGTAACGGGTGAGAGTATAAAAATAAATGATGATTTCCTACAAATCAATCTTTCATACTCACTTGATTAGCCACAGCGCGTTCGGCACGCCCGTGTACTCGCAAAATCTCCTGTTCCACTGCCAGAACAAGCTTTTCCTTTTCGACTAGATGTTGGATCCGCAAACGAGTCCTGTAAAAATGTTTAAAGGTTTGTCAGAACCATCGAAGCAGCATCTTTTTAGAATGCTACCTTAAGAATATTTTTTTTGAGATGAGCAATCACTTATACGTCAGTCATATTTAACACGAGAAATGTCTAAACAAACAAACTAACAGCTAAATCTGATTTTAATATATGTTGTTAGCCCTTGTTCCATTGTGATCAACTATTCTGACCAACTAAAATCTGATCAACTATTTTTATGCCACACGGAACAACGATTTCAGTTAGTCAAGGAGGAACAAGGCACATCAACTATTTTCTTTCCTAACGGAACAACTTTAGCTTGGTACCGCGAAACATAGATTACCTACATAGATACGTCTTGCTTTTGAAGTAGGCACTTACCGGCCACTTGGAAAAGTAATAACTTTTTAATAGATTATAAAAGTCATTTGTGTATTTGTCATTTAAGGAATTTTTGTTTTTATCATTTATAGTGAAAATGGAGGCATCACAAACTATTGAAACTATAAAAATTAACGGCGGGAAATTGTATTTACTGGGAAATTTTCAATATGTTTTTGTACGAGAGTACAAATCGGGCGCGCAATACCTGCGTTGCTCCAGGAACAAGCTGGAGCAATGCAAAGCAGGCATTACAATAAAAGTAAGTTCCTCTAGTCCAGTACCTAGTTAGGACTGAATATTTTTTTGCGATTTTCCTTTTTATTTTGATTATCATCTCTTTTTTTTTATTATAGGACGCTAAATTGACGAAAATTAACAAACCACACACGTGTGTACAGAATTATGAAAGAAATTTAATATTAAAGGAAAAAGCCAAATTAAAAGAGATGGCTATAAATACAGATTTGCCAATCCCTCAAATATACAAAAATGCATTTTGCGAAATCCAAGACAAAGGCCTGGATTTCGTGACCACAATGCCAAAATTTTCAAATTTGAAAACTGGACTCTACAATGTTCGAAACCACTCAATTGGTACGACGAAAACGGTCTTTAGGAGTTTTAAAGAGGTGGAAATACCTGAAGTACATCGGAAAATATTTCTATGCGAGTTTGTTGATGGGGATCAAAGAATGCTGGTATTTTGCAGTAATCGGGCACAAGAATTAATTAAAAAAACAAAAGAATTTTTTGTTGATGCGACATTTCAGTGTTGCCCACCTCCATTTTACCAGCTTTTGTCAATTCATGGGGATTTTGGCAGTACCGAGGACACGGTTCATACGAAACCATTAATATACGTTCTCATGCCTGACAAAAAGCAAACATCTTATACAAATCTATTCGAATTACTGAAGATCGAATTACCCGATTTAAAAATCGAGCAAATCCACTGCGATTTCGAAGTGGCTTTGTGCAATGCCATTACTCAGGTATTTCCGGGTGTGTCCGTACGAGGCTGTTATTTTCACTGGAATAGAAATATTTGGAGAAAAGCAAAACAGTTAAATCACAAAAGTAAGCGCGAGAGACGTATCGTTGGGCTCTGTGCCATTCTACCTTTGCTTTCGGAAGAGTGGATAGAAGAGGGATGGAGTTACATCAAACAGGAATATGCTGATAGTGGCCTGAAAATGCCTCGATTTATGTCTTACCTGGGCAGATTACTAGGAAATCGGAACACTCGAAAAATTCTTAGTGTTTTCGGTCTGCGCCACCGCACGAATAATATATTGGAGGCTTTTCACTCTAAGTTAAACAAACAGTTAAATAAGAATGTTACTTTGTTTCGGCTACTCAACGTCCTTGCAAAAAATGAAAATTTTTATGCTATGCAAAAGGGAACTAAACGAGGAAAGAACGATCCGAGCACTGATGGCGCCATCCGAGCCATTCTACTTCAGTTTATTGATGGTGACATTGATCTCGGCCATGCCATGGAGAAATTAAGATAATTCATGAGGCATCCATCTTAATCTCGCACCATGGTAATTGCGAGTAATCTCATATACCAATGAAGAAGAATACATCGTATAGGTTGCTAATACCGAATCCAGTATGCCACAAAGATTTAAGTTTGGTTAAGTTTAGAATTTTGTTATTCAAATAGTTAAGTTTATTATTTTTTTCGTAAGCATGGATAAGTCCCTATTATATCTCAAGGATTAGCACTGAACATCTACCGGCAATTTCATTCAATGGCGTTCCAATACCGTTTTCTACTACTGTGAAAAATCTCGGAGTACTTTTCGACCAAACGCTGTCATGGAGGCCACAGGTGGCAGAGGTAAGTAGGAAGGTGTTTGCTGCGTATGGCTCTCTTCGAAGATTACGGAATCTATTGCCGACCAGTACAAAAATATCATTAGCCCAATCTCTAATCCTACCCATCCTTGACTACGCTGATTCCTGTTACCCTGACTTATCCGTGGAGCTTATTAATAAATTAGATCGTATGCAAAATCTCTGCATTCGGTTCGTTTTTAACCTTCGAAAATACGATCACGTGTCCGCTTATAGACAAAAACTTAATTGGCTCCCGATTCGTCAACGCCGTAACCTCCACTTTCTTTCCACCCTTTATTCTATCCTTTTCAATCCTACTACTCCTCTATATCTTAAACAATGCTTCTCCTTCTCATCTACTACTTCTACTCGAACCCTTCGCTCCAACTTCGATCTATCCCTGAATATGCCTTCACACTCCACTAACTTTTTCACTTCCTCCTTCACTGTCAAAGCCATCCGGCTTTGGAACTCCCTCCCTGTCTCCATAAGACGTGCCCCATCCATAGATTCCTTTAAAACCCAAACAAAATCCCATTTACTTTCCCTTCCCGCTCCCTAGCTAGGCTCTTGATTCACTGTCTTTGCTTCTATCTACTTTACTAAGCTTGTTTTGTCCCTTACATTTGCTGCTCGTATGTATGTATATATATAGATGTATGTTATACTTATTTTACATATTTATTTATATATAATTATATATATGTATATGTATACTTATATATTTGTTTATTTGTATTATTAATATGTATTTAATTTTATGCACCACCAACTACTTCTTACCTTACTGCTGTCCTACCCTAAGGTTGCCTGGAAGAAATTGCTACCTAGCAATAAGGCCGCCTTGTTGTACACTATGTTTTATGTTCTGTTAATTGTATTGTATGTCTTTGTGTGCAAATAAAGTATATTGTATTGTATTGTATTGTATAATCTTTTTTGTTTAATTTTAAGAAGTTGTTCCGTGAGGAATAAAATAATCGTGTCTCTGAGATCTACTCGAACAATTGTTCAGAGCGGAACAAAACCACCAATCGAGTGCCACACGGAACAACTAGTTGGTCAGAATAGTTGATTACAATGGAACAAGCGGTTGTTAGGACTATTACCAGTATCGTATATCCAAGTTTGCAGCTTCGAAAGACCTGGGCTAACTTTGCAGCACTCGAAAAACCGCGAAATTTTCGCACTTTTTTTAGTATGCGTTAAAAATTAAAATTTATAAGTTTTTAAAGTAGAAGAAAGTTGCGAGAATCAGCTCTGTACTAAACGAAAAAGTATTTTTTTTTTCCAAAATAGGTGAAATTTTAAAAAAAGCTGATAAGACCAAGTGGCTGCCAAATTTCAATCGAACAATATGTTTCGTTACACGCAATGTTTTTAACCAAAAAAAAGTGCAAAAATTTCGCGATTTCCCTTGTAATTTACCTTAAATCTCAGGAAATTTACACAGCTCTTTCGAAGCTGCAAACTTGGATATACGATACTGGTTAGTGGTCCGAACAACATATAAAAAAATCAGAACTAGCGGACTCACGTTTGTTTGTTACAATATTCGATATGACCGGCGTTATAGTTGAAAACTTCTATTGTACGCTGGAATCAACAGAAAACAACAACAGAAAATGCTTTCGTTGAAACCAGGAATGAAAATGACTGCTCCTTCATTGGACCTTTGTCTTGTGTGTGTCTGTGTGTGTGTGCAAAACTACGATACGATTGCTTGCCGTGGAAGCTTTAGTGTTCTAATGCTTCCTTGCATATTATAATCTGAGTTATTTTAGACGTGCATAGTTTCAAATGTTAAGTGAGAACCCACTCACTAAGCTAAGCTCATGATTCTAGATCATTTCATTAGCTCGTGACATGTGCAAAGTAATTGACTCGATTGTTCAATAAATATTTTTAAGTCAGGTACTGTGATGATGACTACAGTAACCACCTTATTTGTTTTGTTTGTTCCGTTTAATGTACAAATATTCCTTAGGAGGAAAATCTGTATACTCAAATATAAATTAATACTTACTGATGCTTTAACGGTTACGCAATCTGTACATTCAGGCGACTAAATGTATATTGCAAGTGTAGGCATGTTCCGAACCGGTAAATTCCCTTGTTATCAGGATCACACAGCTAAGATGACAGTGGTTATAGTGTAATACCGGTTACTATATACCTATTTGGCATACAATTTATTTGACAAATATCATTTGACAAACAACATTTTTCAACGTTTCATTTGACAACTATTGCTTTAACAAAGGCATCAAAAGAAATACATTTGAATCACAACAACTCTATTTAAAAATGTATTGTTTTTTTTTTAATAACACACTTTCATTCGCATATTTTTTTCTACGTAAAATGTTTGTTATCTAAATAATGTATTAGACCAAAATACAATTTCTGGGGAAGACTGCACCTTTGCGAATAGGCATAGAGTCGTAGGATCTTAAGAACGAATGTGTATGTATTTAAATCCTTTAATGTATGTTTGTATGTATTTGACTTATTTTAAGTGGCATCCTGAATTTCCTATAAAATAAAGATTTATTATATTCTATTCTATTCTAATCAATTAAAACACAGGAAAATTGAAACTAAACGCAAATTTCAACTTGATAGACTGAAGATAGATGGGCAGGCAGTGACAATAAATCACTTCTACCCCACTTAGAACTTTTCTTCATGTTCTCACATTTTGCTTGTTTTCTGTCTGAGAATAGTTAAGGTTGATAATATTATTAGTTCAATAATTTTATGTTTTTTTCTTTGACAGTTATTTTTAAGTGTAACGATTTTAAAATTGTGTATTCAAGCGTCATCTTTGAGAAAGCTGTGTTCTCCTATAATTATTGGAGCATTCACCATTTTTATTTTGTGTAAGTTCTTTTAAGATGTAAAATGACTCCACTGTTGGAGATCCTAAACTAAATAAATAAATAGTGAAGTATTAGTGGAATTACTTGCCCAGCGATGGGATCCCTTCCCTACGCTACACCGCACGTACTGTGTAGGAACTACTTCGGCCTAAGTTAAAAAAATGTTAAAAGAAACATTGATCAACAGATTTTTAATAATCTGCAATGTTATCAAATGTTGTTAAAAAATGTCAGTATACAAAACAATCACTTTGTGAGATGTAGGGTTTGTAAAACATTTTTACAATGCAGTTGCTCGGAAATGGCCCCGTAACATGGCCACGGAGTGTACGTTTACGTACCCCATAAAACACATGTCATGTTATGTAATTTTGAAATGAGAAGAAGATTTTGAAAAGAAAAAAAATATTTGAACTAATGAGCAAATAAACCATTTTTCATATACCAAAATTCAACTTCAGCGGCTATTCTGTGATCCAGTAAAGTTATTTTTTTTATCAAATGATGCATAAAAAGTAAGCAAAAAGTGAATAAAATACTGACAAAAATGTATGACGCAATAAAGAGTAGCTGATTTGATAATTCAGTGACCCTTTTGACAAGTGAGAGTATTACCTTTTTCATAAAGCTTCATGCTGGCTTTATAGAATGACAGCAAAGAGTTTTTATGCCTGACAAAATAATTATTTCTGACGAATATCTTGATTTTTAGTGAAATAAAATATAAAAGTAAATTATTTATTTTACTTTTTTAATAAAACAAATCTGATTTTTAACAAATAATTGAACTATTTAATAATTTCTGTAGGCGCAATTGGCATTTTGTTTACTTAGCCTTTGCCTCATAATTGTGGAAAAATATTTTGCTCGCCATTGTTTTGCCCGCCATTTGAAATTATTTGTTCAACAAAATTATTTTTGTGTTATAAAGATGTTAATTCCTTAATGTTTTGTGTTTAATCGTAAAAAATTAGTGCACATTGTTCAATTGTAACAAGTTTTTAGTGAATATTGATTGGAAATACTATATTTTAAGAATTTTGGATATACCTATACGATGTAAGTTTTTGACAACTTTTTTTTTAGTTTCGTTTCCTCGGCTACTGCACTGTAAAACGTTGAACAATATACGTGCCTTAGGTAATGTGTAACTGGAGCCCTATAAAACACTCGCTTCGCTCGTGTTTCAAATGGGCTCACGTTACACATTACCTACGACACTAGTATCGTTAATAACTATAATGAAATGTTGAGTTGTCAAATGATAATTGATCTTCCGTTGCTTTTCATATAAAAAGTTGTCGAAAGTCTAAGTACTGAAAGTCTGACGGTATTTTGATGGGTCACCGTGTAATACCTTTATAGGCATTTTCTGGGTTAACTCGCTCCATCGTCGACCTCATCTTTGACCTTATGGTCAAGATTGAGGTCAAGAGTTAACCCATCTTACAATAAAAAAAAAACCTGAGTTGCTAAATGTTAGATCATGGCTACGCTCAAGTGTGTCCATGACGAATGGGAAACGGAGCAAAGCGCTAGAAGGATTTTTTAACAAATATATCTTTGGACCCTGCAACCATTGTCTTGAAACAAACTGTCTCTTCCAAGACATGCCACCAGCATCGCGTTATAGATAAGATACAGTTTATTGCTTCAGCGACTTACATATCACACTAACCCCTTTATAAAGTAATGTCACGGGACCCTTTAAAAATTTACAGATAAGCAAGAGCTGAACCTGAATTTATAATTTCAATCAATGAATTTTGTTTTGCTTGTTTGTCAAAACGTTGCGGAAACGAAATCGAAAATGACCTGTTTTCAGGTTTTTGTATGAAAATTGTGGAATTTGCGAAAAATAAATGTTTTTCGTAACGTTTTCAGAAATTTTAAGCAAAACAAAATTAATTTAAGCAAAACTTGCTCATCTGAAAATTGTATCCCTCCCTCCTTAAGTCTCGAGTTTGCTTTAATAGCTTCTCAAGCAGACCTCCTTTGTATGAAAAATCGTGCAATATCACTAGACAGTGCTGATGATTGTCACCGTGAACATGTACTCTGTAGTCCGACATGTGCGGTAAGTTATAGTTCTATCGCTTCATATTTCCATCAGGCATCGTATTGGCCGCACAGAGTTTCCAGTTGTCAATGCGGGACAAATAATTAATAAAGACGTACATCAAGGTTTCAATGAGAGATTTTCTGGCAGCAAATTAAAAATAAAAAACTCAAATAGTCCACTGGCGCCTGTTAATGAAAACAGGAGAATTATTTTGTAGAATGTATTCGTGATGAAATCAATTAATATCTACTATCATGAATGCAAACGAACAAATATAACGAAAATAAATCACAAAACAGGTAAAAATAAATAGCGAGTCAAAAAAAATCACTGCTGAATTTAACAAAAAAAAATATAACTCGGAATTTCATATTAAAAATAAAACGACCTAATTATTTTTACCCATTGCTAAGCAGTAAAAAAAATACGAAATTCCTTTATATTACACATCATAGAATAAGACTTTTGTTAAATTGTGTGCATTCACTATACACCGCCATCTATCGAGACTTTTGTGAACTAAAATCCCGAGCTATCGGAAAATCCCTCATTGACGAAAATTAATTATACTTGCTATTGCTTTTTACAAAAACTCTTTGAAGATTTATTTTTAAATGGTTCTTATGTAAATACGTTAATCATATGGTGGTATTTACCTACTAAAAATATGCGGCAAAATGAGAATATGAACATAATTTTTATTTCCACGCACAATGCAAACACGTTAAACGTGTTACACGATTTTCTTACGTCAGTCAAGGTATAACTCTAAACCCATCAAATACGTGAAATACGAGCAGTGTCTCGTTATGTATTCCTTTGCTCTCTTGTTATTATATCTAAATATATAAAATTGGAGGTCCTGAATCACTGACTCACCAACGCCTAGCCCAAACCCTTGGACCTAGAAAGGTAAAGGGGTTCGAAGATTTTAGTATAGGAGCCTGCCTGTGATCAGCCGCCATCTTGAGATTTCTCGAATAGGCCAGTAGGCTTAGAATTGAAATCGGATTTAAATCCTACAAGAGATTTTATTGTTTTAATAGCTTCATTTGTTGCCAAATATTACTATCCTAGGTTTTCCCTCCCGGCGGAGGTGTGCTTTAGTAAAAATGTACCTACCCCAAAAGGGTTGTTTTTGCGGTTTTTCCGTTATATCTCGTAAATGACTTGCAATATCGAAAACTGTCCTTCAAAAAAGTTGGAGGGCATTTAATCCTGCATAGAATAATACCAGATTCTTATTTTTTTGACTACCCGTCTCATACTTTAGCTCATCAAAGTTGGATAAAGGGTCTAGCAGGCTAAGCGAACAAGAGTGGCACTCCAACGACGGATTTGGTCATTCTTTCAGGTGGTGCACTTAAGGCCCTAATAACACTCTATGCTTAATATCAGTCTTCAATCTTCTTTTGTTTTAGAGTTATTTAAGATGATGTCAAATAATCAGGGTATCACTTAAATACGTATTTTGTAAACTGTTCAAGTTAGAATAATAAAAAAGTATGTATTTTGTAGTCTATTTTATTATTATTAAATATGATTTTGTTTAGTTAATCTAACTTAAACAGTTTTAAAAATATGACACTTTAAGTGATACCCTGAACATTTTTGACATCATCCTAAATAACTCGAAAACAAAAGAAGATCGAGGACTGATATTAAGCATAGAGTGTTATTAGGGCCTGCCAATACACCACCACCTGAAAGATTGATCAAATCTGTCGTTGGGGGGCCACTCTTGTTCGCTTAGCCTGCTAGACACCTTATCTATCTTTGATGAGCTGAAGCATGAGAACGGGTAATCCAAAAAAAAATGAATCTGGTCTTATTCTATGGAGGATTAAATACCCCCAACTTTTCTGCAGGACAGCTTTCGATATTGTAAGTCCTTTACGAGATATAACCAAAAAATCGCAAAATACCCCTTTTGGGGGACATTTTTACCCCCCACCACTTAAGCACACCTCCGCCGAGGGGGAAAACCTAGGACAGTCATATTTGGCAACAAACGAATCTATCAAA
Organism: Aproaerema taeniolella; assembly: GCA_949987775.1. Lineage (NCBI taxonomy): Eukaryota > Metazoa > Arthropoda > Insecta > Lepidoptera > Gelechiidae > Aproaerema > Aproaerema taeniolella. The sequence continues at coordinate 22,502,120 of OX465242.1, read as the reverse complement.
ACAATAAAATCTCTTGTAGGATTTAAATCCGATTTGAATTTTTTGTTGGTTTTATTCTATTGACCTAGAATGTGATGTCGCAGTTTGAAACCTAGTCAGATCGATAAAGGATGATTAAGTGATCAGAAATCATATAGGGTCACCGGGAACACAGATATAATTGATTTTTGTTAAACATGTACTGCAACTAAAATTCATTTTAAAAACTGAGTGTCCAAATTTTCAGAAAATACGTATTATGATGGTAACTACCTATCGTGAAATATAATAAATAAAATTAAAAACCTAAACCACAGTGGGGTCCCCATACGGCAAACGTCGAAAATATCGCAATTTTTTTACAACTTTTGTTACTGCTCTATTTCAAAAACTACCCCGCATTCCACCTCGCATGCCTTTACAAAAATAACTCGCAAAAAAGGTTATCTACCTGCAAAACAGTGGTGCAAGACCTTTCTTCAGCAGTTGATAGGTAATGTTGTGATTGAGTTACAAACGTGGTATTTTTACTATTAGATGGCTAATACGATGTAGAATAATGTAAAGTAATAAAAAAAAACTAGGGACTTACTGAGAAATTTTTCATTTTTTGCAAAACTTGACGAAAAACAAACCTGATTTCTGTTAGAAATCTTTTTTATTTTCAGTTGAGGCGGTTGTTTTCCCTCGCTTTTAATTTTATGAGAACACCCTGTTGTTTCCAATTGTTATTGAGTTTGTTTCAACGTGATAGATCATTTAGTTTACAAGTTTTACCGTTTGGTTTATACGGGGGGCACAGTAACAAACAAGAATTTTAAAAATACCATAAAGTTTTTTTTTTTAAGATTTTTTTTAGTATTTTTCCCGACGATAATATGAAGCATAGTTTCCCTCAATTTAATATGTGCACATTATTAAGACTCACATTGTATCTCTGTTCCTGGTAACGATACGATAAAATGACCTTTTAAACTTCTTGATCACCTTATCCTCTATCGATCTGACTAGGTTTCAAACTGCGACATCACATTCGGGAAAAACCGCCGCCAACTTGGATCACAGGCTGTTTTTCTTCGAACCCTTTTGGCACAATTCTATAACGGACGCAAGGAATAAGGAAGGATTTCACGAAATTCCCACGGGAACGAAGTCCCGGCCATCCTCTATCGTTGATAAATGTTACGTAAACTAGCATACCTTTCTTTCTCTTGGGCCATAAACTCGTTAGCCATCTGAGGAGGAAGGTTGATCGGCAATTCTACTTGCGGTTCAGGATTTACATTACTTTGCAATGTATATGTGCAACGATTCATCAGATACTTGTTGAAATCCTTCGGCGGTTTCGGTTTAACAGGAAACAAACTGTTCCGACGAGTATCAATTTGCTTGCGAATGTGGATGTACATCTGATAAGGATTTGAATGTGTAATGTTGTGCATTGTTGTACTAGAGTCAGGAGTCGGCTCGCTGCATTTTGATTCTCGTGAATGACTATCTCTAGCCGCTTTTATCTTACGCTTCCTCGGATGTAATTCAACTGAAGCTGAAAAAATATAAATATATATATAATACATACATCAATGGCGCTAGAGCAATTAGTGAGAAATAAAGAGTTAAAAGGATAACTTACTTGAATCAGATCGACCTGTTCCAGTTGTTGACGTTGCATGGTCATCCTGGCCCTTAAAAGAATGTATCAGAAATAAGTGAAATAAGTTTTTTACTGATAGCTAGGAGAAAATAATCTTCCTTCTCCGTAGACAAACAACTTTGGACTAGAGAAACGAGACGCACACCAAAGAGTTTTAACCAACTGACCAGTTGCCTAAGCCAAGGCTGGAAGATTTTATGCACTGGCTCTTCTCTTCTCTTGCTCTTCAATCAAAGATCACGTTTTCTTTGATTGAAATTTGACTAGCAAGTTGCGATTAGTGTCAGAAGGCGCACGAAACTGACTAGCTATGTCATAATGACTAGCTATGACAAAAGTATCTCACGAGCACATGTTAACCCGGCAGGATTGCACATGCCAAACCCACTATTCTAAAATGCACGCCATGACATATACACCAACCCATAGGCAGTTGTCCCAACGGCAACGATGAACGAGTAGCGAGGAGAGCTAGAATGTAGAAATGATTTGGCGTGCCGCGGGGAGCGAGTGCGTAGTTCCGTTAGTTGTGTAGCTCGGCTATAAGCAAGTGTGCGAGTGAGACGAGCGAGTGTACTTTCAGATCCGCACTGCAGATAAATGACTTCTGGTTGCTCTCTCGGCGTGAGTTCTGATCGCTGTGCGAGTGTTATCTTTCCTAGCTCTTGTCGACCAGCGACAAACTAGTGAAGCGAGTTCTCGCCGGCAGTGTGAACAGTCAGCGATCAACTATTTGTATATGCATCTCTTTTGTTTACACGGAATGTATATCTATTGTACGTTTCTTGAGCGAGAAAATAGACGATAGTTAGTCGTTTTCTCGCCGGCGGTGGGACAACTGCCTTAGGTTAGGTTGAGCAAATTTTTGGCATGGAGATTCTTTAGGACCCATAAAAATTCCGTTCGTAATAATCTTTAATATGCATTGATTAACTAACTACACAAACACATTTAATACAAATACTCATAGATTCACCACATTTCTTTTGATAAGGAACGCATAATTTTGAACTTAGTTTTTTCAAAACTATAAAAGTGAGCAAGTCTCACTCGCTCGTGTTGTCGTAGATCTTCCGACTTTTAGTCACTTTTTTCCAGTTAAGCCATTACATTGGTCGAAAATTAAGCGAAACTGACAAATTCCGAAAAAGCTATGTGAATCAAATTACTAAAACTCAAACAACTTTAGATAAGGGACAGATGTTTAAAAAAATGCTATTAAGTATTTTGATTTTAACTGGCCTTGGGTCGATTTTTTTACTGAGAATTTCGTAACTATGGGTTTCATGAGGAAAATTGTACACTTTTAAAAAATTGTACTTTTCTTTATAGCTTTATAGTGTGCACCTCCTGAGACTAGTTTCAACATGTTAGCCGATAAAGTAGGAGGTACCATTCGTTGGGAACATCTTTTTTATTTGGGTTTACCTTGCACTTTTGTCTAAGACATCGTCGCTTGGCACAGTTGATCTATGAAACTCTGCTCGCGTGATAGTTATATATGGACAAAAATAGGGCGCAGCACAGAGAGATACCTCATGTTTATACTGCGTCTCAATCGGAATTAATCTTTTCACCGAACAGCTCAATGATTAACTGTACTGAGTGACGTGTTCTTGGATAAAAGTGGAAAGTTTCCCATAAAAATTGCCCATGAAAACCACAACTACAAAGATAAAGACAACTTACGGATCCAGAGGGCTGCGGGCTTTTATTAGAATTCAGAGCTTGACTTTGTCGCGAGTCTCCAGTGTGTGGCGACGTGCGCTCTTTGTCTTTATCGTCGTTTGTCCGGTGTGAGCGCAGTACTCTCTGGCCAGCCTTGGCAGAAAATTTGTGGTATACATTCATCGATTTTTGCTACAAGGTGAAATTATTTCGTTATCAACACTTCGCAGTACATTTAAAACCATGAAACAGATCGCATATAAATGATGATCTATCTACACAGATGTCAGTGTGGGCCCTTCAAAAACAGTGTCAACGGCAGCTAACTGAATCGCATGTGAAGTGTTGATAACTGAAAAAAAATCAACCTATAATTTAAAAAAAAATGAAAAAACCAAAAGAAAAGTTTGAAAGGTGTTAAAAATTAAAAAAATAAATCTGTTACGTATAAGTTTGTGTTAGTGAGTAGTGCGAGTGACAAACTGTTTATCTACCTTGCCACCTTCCCCTGTTCGTTTATCATCGGAATTGCCGTCCGAACTGTCCGAGGTCTGCCCCGTGTCGGTGCTAGTACACGGCAAAACGTACGGCAAAGTCGACGCACTACCTCGCCCCTTCCCGCTGCCTCTTTGCCCTGAACCGCCTAAAGGTATATCAGTATTAGAAATTGACAAGGTAGGTTCATTTTGCATTTCTTGAAGACACGTGAGTGCCGGTAAACGAAAGTGCGCAGAGCGGTTAACAAACTAAACATCTACACACCCCCGCACGAATTAAAAGGATATCTCCGTAGACGTGATAAGGAATCAAATCCTTCGATCAAATTTATATAAATAAAATTGCACATTTAGGGTTAACAAACACCTTGATGCCTAATTTACACTTACAAGACACTGTTTTAACGAATCATATGTTCGGGTAACGTACCTAAAGATTTATATCAAGTAATATCTTTGCCGCGAACTTTTGTTATGTTTCAGCCAGTTTACACAAAATATTAATAACTAGCATTTCGCTCGGGACTTCGTTTCCGCGGGAATTTGGGAAAATTATGTAGCCATGTTACTCAGGGATGACGTAGCATCCTAATGGTGAAAGAATTTTTGAAATCAGTCCAGTAGTTTTTAAGTTTATTCGTTAATACAAAAATACAAATCTTTTCTCTTTATAATATTAGTGTAGAATTATACACAACTCTCCCTCTTGAGTCACTCCGTCCATTGTTGAGAACCGTATAAGAATTCGTCCAGTACTTTTTATATTTATCGCATTCAAACAAACGCGGCGGGAGGAGTTTGTTTCAAAAATCATAACATGTAGTGATGGCGTTAGCCACTCAATCAATCATTTCAACTAGCAAGCAAGTAAGCAACTTTCGCCATATGGCTATTAAATAAAAACTACAGAAGATTAAATAATGAATTTAAAGCACTGATTTAAATCGGGATAAAACTTTAAAAAAATATTCTTTTAATATGTCATATTTCTAAATTTTCTCTGAAATCAAGTGTTTTTTTTGTACTTAGAAGTGATCAACATACTAGAACTATGCCAAAAATTACACAAAGAATTAAAAGTAATCAGCATATAAAGGTACTACACGGTCACATTCGCTACAGCTGTAGTAATTAACTTTTGCAAAAATAATAAGTCAATAAGTGTCCTATCATACAGCACGTACGAGTAAAACTATTTATTGCATTTAATAAGGGAAACTATTGTCGTATGGAGGAATATATTTTTTTCCTAATTAAATATTCCTTGGGGAATTTATACAGGGTGTTGGTAGATGGTCTGACAAACGGAAATAGGACATGTGATATATCGTTAAAAAAAATATTAAACAGAACAATTTTTAAAACCATTCGAAGTTCCTAACCGGTTTTAGTCTTTTTTTTAAATTAAGATGACCAATTTTTAAAAATACTTTTTTTAATTTAAAAAGAGCCTAACTTGGTAGATCGACGTAATTTGAGCCTTATTACTTTATTTTAAAATGAGCAATGCATGGCTGACTAGAAAAAACTAAAAAACCGATACAGAAACAAGTCAAACAAAAATTTATTAAGCCAAAACTGCAAAATTTTGGGAATATTTAAAAAAAAACATTTAAAAAAATAGTAAGACTTAGGAGTAAAAAATGTAAGTTCGATTTGTTCCAAATAAACCCAACTACCTCCTATTTCCGTTTGTCGGACCATCCACCAAACACCTATTTGTATTCGAAGCCTGGCATGCCTGCCAGCCGTAATTTTGATAACGGCAGCGCACAATAAAACCCATACAAGGTGTCCCAAAAAGTAGTGATAAGGGAAAGGCACGAACACCTCCGTCTATGTTCTACGACTTTTGATACTTTTCGAGTTACAAATTTTTGTTACTTTTCGAGTTACGACGAGCTACCTACAACTAAAAATCACGCATTTATCTCAATTATTTGCGTAGGATGTGTTTGCAAATTATCGTTCCCGTGGGAATTCAAGAAAATCATGTACCCTATGTTCATCACAGATAAAGTAGGATTCTAATGGGAAAATAATTTTTCAAATCAGTCCAGTAGTTTCGGAGCATATTCAATGAAAACAAACAATCAAATCTTTCCTCTTTATAATATTAGTATAGATACTTTCGCGGATTTTAAGCATATTTTACGGGTTCTTACGGAAATGTGGGAAAACCCTCTAATACTTGTACTAAAATTGTTTCATGTAATTTTTAGTAGTTTTTGAAGTGGTCATTACTTGAAGTTACCGATGTTATTGTGACGCTCAGAAACGCGACGCTTTATTAGGCTGTTCCTAATATTCTTGTGTTCGTATAAATATCCCTGATCGACTTCTACATATAGGTTTAAACGTGCGCCGCCATTTGGCTATAAAAACAAAATGTAAATATATGCCAAAATAGTCGTACCCCTTTCGCTAGTTAAAAGAAGTCCACCAATATAAATTGCACGACTATTTTGACGGGGATATCCTTTCCTCCACTAGTAGCACTCATGAATCATCAAGAGATGCAAACATCTGTTGAACCCACCCTCTCCTTCCTGCTCGTTCCTACTGCCCGAACCACTCGCGCCGCCAGGTATCACGATTTTAAGTGGCGGAACCTTCGGAGCACATGACTCTGGGGCCTTCACATCGTCGCCTTCGCCGTCCACTTCTTTGCTTTGATGAGGTTTAGGGCTCTGTACAGGGCTCTTTCTATCTTGCTTAGATTGTGATCCAGATGCGCCCTTTGTGCTGCCCGATGACTTGCCCTTGAAAATAGTCAAGTTAGTACAGATAATCGTCTTTTTTATTTACAAGGAAATTAGCGATTGTTGTAGAGCATTAAAGCAACAATGCTGCTCTGTATTGAGTTTGATAAGTCAATACGTTACCTGATGTGTGCTGTGCGCGTTAAGTTTACCCCCCCCTCCTTTTCCCTGCGTTTGTGTTCCTCCTTTCCCTGAAGAGGCGCCTCCAGAGCCTTTCCCAGAGCCTTGAGATCCGCCTCCCTTTCCTAATATAGTCGCTCCCGTTTTGCTGGCAGGACCCGGTGGTTTTGTACCAGTCAGAACACTAGATAACAAAAAATTTTGAGAACACAAACACTATACTTAAGTAGTTGGATATTAGATGTAACATGTCGATACATGTTACCCTCCAACATACTTACTTTTCTAGCTTATGAATTTATAGTGCTTTCTTAATTAATATTATTATTTTCGTCTACTTAAAAAAAACTAACAAAACAAAAGTCGGGAGAAAATATCGAAAGTTCACAAAATGATCCATGTAGAACCTAAACTAAAATCAGGTAAAAGCTTCAAACCAACAAAGTAAAAGTTATTTTGTCCAGATTATTGTATTTTTTGTGATAAATAAATTAAATAAACAAAACTAGTATCCTACGTTGCAAAGCTCGATTTTATCAATACTACGAGTCTTGTTTACTTAGTTTTAAAAATTGAATAGAGGAGATTGGTAAATTAAAAACAAACATAAATAATAAAGTTTCTGTTTTAAAAAAAATCATTACCTATGTAATTAAAAATACATACATATTCTTTATAAGATACTTATTCATCTTGAAAAATAGATTTTGTACTTATGTGATTAGCTGATACGATTTAGATAATAGTTGTTAGTATATGCATTTTGTTTCTTTTCTTTAAGTACTCAATTATCTACGAGAATTATCACATCAAACACATTGCCTATATCACACTTTTTTGCAAAAGTAATGAAGTAGCGCTTACTCACCGACCCGGTCCACCTCTTGATACTGGAGCTGGCTTTGCCATAGGCTCTTTCTCCTCTTCTTTCCGTTTCTTTCGTTTCGAGACATCATCTTCGGCAGGCTCTGCTTCCGCATCTAAATACTGTCTCTTACTACTACTAGATATAGTTGTTTCGTCTTGAGTCGACGAAACCACCCCACTACTTAGTTGATTATCTAAAATGTAAAAACAATTGATGTATATAAGTGATTTAGATTGACAAGTCACTTAAATTCCATTAGCAATATATCAGTAGTTACAGAGGATACCAACCATCTCTGTTTTCATTGATGCCTTTTTCCTGTGAGGTGGCATCTTTCCTCTCAAAATGTTCGCCCTGTGCTAGGCCATCCATGCTAGATCGCTTACTGTATTCGCGGTTGTAACTTGCATGGCCTCCTTTCTTGTTGCTGTCATCCCTTGTGCTACTAACGTGAGGACTTCTCGAGTTATCTGTTAGTTTTAACAAATTAGCTATCAATCTTATTCCACATAACCTATTATTCATACTTAGAACAACTTACTTGTACTTCAAGAGTACTTAGAATCACAACTTTATTTAAGTTTATGTATCATTTTGTTTGGTAAGTATATTTTGATTCTCTGCTACATGCATGCGGACCTGGGTGTCTACATCAACACAACTCACTTACAATAGTTGAATGGAAGTTATTCTGAATAATTTGCCTGTATGGGGAAAATTTATTTAGCTTTCCTGGAACATGTAGCTGAGCAATAAAATTTGCATTACTTAAAAGCAACATTTAATGTTCTATCTACACCAGAAAACAGAGTGGAAGTTTCCAAACATTATGTAGGCATCTAAATCTATCTAGTGGTATGTACTTTGTATGTTTGTAAGTAATTCTTTATTGCATTTGATATTTAAGAAAATGGCATATAATTTTGGAGGAAATGAAAATAGTTCTGCGGGTGACAGCAGTAAGCAGCGATAAAAATAAACTTGTGATGATTATACTGACTTACAAACAAAAATGAGACTTCATAAAAATCAAGAAGTGGAGCTGTTAAAAATAATTATTGGGCTGCCAAAAATAATTGATGTGCATTTCTAAAAATATTATAATTTAATGGGGTAGTAAAAAATGATCAGTTTTACATTATTTGTTGCTTATAAAAACCTATATAAATCGTTTGGGGACACGATTAGATTCCTTTTTGTTATTGTTAGTTACATTACGGTGTACAGTAAAATGTCATCCTGTCCTGTATTGTGATCATCAAAAAAATTATAAAATAATGCCTCGGCTGACATATCAACACTCAGCCTAAACCAGTATACATTTTTTTAAATGAATGAAATATGATGTTTAGCCTCTAAATATAAATAATTAAACATGTGTTTAATCATTTTTGGAATTTCATTCTTTAAAACTGGGAGGGGTCTTAAGAGTTATATGAAAAATAAATAATTTATTAACAAAAATACTTGAAATTTAGTATTTATGTCCTCAGTTATGTCCCAGGTGTAAAGGAAGGACCAAAACTTATCTGAGAGTAAAGGGTAACATTTCAGAGTAATCACATGACAAGATCGAAAACTACAAGCCATGAAAGTTACAAAACAATGAAACATTTTTATTATGCTATATGAAGACAGCCATTTCTAGATGATGAAACAGTCGAGGTAAGTAAAAGGATAGAGATTTTTCCCACAGTTCTGCCGATGCACCCAGAAGATGGTTTAATTTATCTACAAATTGATATTTGTGTAAAATATAGTGTGACATGTCATTTTACACCATTTAATGTTAAAATATTGTCATCATTTTCAGTCATAATTTTTCGATCTTTACCTACTAGTATTTAAATTCCCTTTGCTTGCCTATAACTACTTAACGTGACACATAGAGACTGTCACATTTATGTTCAAATAGGTATCCTCAATAGATTTATGAAGGTTTTTCTTGTGCCGCCACTATTGAAATGGCGGCCTGCAGTTATGCCAGGCTTAGAAGAAAAATAAATTTACTCCTAGACATTCACCTCAAAAATAAAACTGGTCATATTGACATTTATTTATTACACTATTTAACATAATTTACTCTTGAATTTACTACGTGAAGTTGGCGGAATTGCGATCACGCAGATTGCCTTAGTACAAGATTCTATCTATTGTTTTAACTAGAATTGGTAGCAAACCCAGAAACTATTATCATCATTTTCACAGGTACATTTTAGCAAATTAATAATGTTAGAATTCTAACATTGGGTGCAGGGGTGCTTTTGTGGTAGGTAAGTATATTACAAGTCAGCTTCCTCGACTGTTTTAAGATTTTCTTAAGTGCTGCGAGTAATTAGTTTGGGTAAAGAGGATTCATTATTTCATTGCCTACCGTGCCACACCAGTGAAAAGGCGGATTGCCAATGCATGTTAGTAATCAAGCTGAATAAATTACGATTTTAATCTTGCACTTAGCTGTGCGAGTTTAGAAGGAAAGCTCTCCTAAAAGGGAGAATTACAGAATAAAAAGCAGTTACCTTTTCAATCGAACTGAACAGAAAGAGTAGTAACAGTGATAAAAACAAATCACAGATGCTTAGGAAAACCTCAACGGAATGATAATTCACTATTCTAATCACATTGTTGCATCGTAAGCCATCGTTATCGAATAAAAACAAGGATATTGCTTGAGCGGTGTGACGCGATTTTTCAACAAAATTGTATTGTCAAATACACTCCCCTTTGCCTTGTAAGAGGGTCCTCCTTTGCATTTCACGTTTGCGGGCACTACTATGATGTTTGTTTACTCAATTCAACGGATTATTAGTATCTAATGCCCTTCCGGTTACATTCAATTTACATTTCTATCACAATTTAATAATGCGTCTACGACAATTTATACACAGACTACTTTTATATTATTTTACCCCACGGTCCGAATGACGATTTTGGCGATAACAGCGCGCCAACGCTAACAGCCTGGTCCGAATGGATGACAGCGCTAAAATCGACAAATGACAGTTATCGAATCGGACCAGAACGTTAGCGCGCTTACGGTATTTCTAACCTCAAAATCTTTGTTTACCTTCTGAAGATGCTTTTTTTCTGCTCAAGGAGTTTAATTAGTCATCACCCACGCCAATAACAAAGAAAGAAGAACTTTAAAGGAAAACCTTAAAAAAACACAAGAAAAACACTTTCAATTTGTTTATTTTGACGTGCGTTTGACAGATGTTTGACAGATCGCTCACAGTGATTACGCGTCGAGGCATGGTCGTTGTTAGCGCAAGATGGCGTCGGTAATGACGTCATGAGTGACGTCACTGTCAGCGCTGTGAGCGCGCTAACAGGTCAATCGGACCAATGTTTGAGCGATAATATCGATATTATTGTCATTCGGACCGTAGCCTTAGTATTGCCGTGGCCGGGAAACAACAATGTACGACCTGATAATGCGCGGCTAGGTAATGTACAACCAGTATTGTACGACCCGATAATCCATGTACATGTACATCAATGGGAGGTTTTCTTTTTGGGTATTAAAAAAAAAAAGTATTTCCCCAGAGCTCTCTAGATGGCGCTGAAATGACTCCGTTACTAGGTGCCAAAGCCAAAAGGCTTGGAGAAAAGCATTGTATCAAATATTCTGAATTTGTTTTGGCTTTCCAATCATCCTAGTTTTCTCGCGCTTTGTTATAATTCAGTTTTGTTTTTTCGTTGTTTTCGTAAAATCGCCTAACTACGTATGGTAGACGTGATATTGATGTGATATGACTATAACGTTTCGTTTTATGATCTCAAAATTACGTTCAAGTGAATGAGGGCTTTTCAAGAAGACATTTAAAAAAAAAAGTTATTACTTATGACGCCAATAGATGGCGCGCATATCGAGTATTATGTCAAAACCAATTAAAAAAATATAGATAATGTTGCCAGTAGAGAAAAGCAGGAAGTCGTTGAAAAATCACCAAAATGCAGAAATACAAAACTCACACAACAAACCAAGCGAATGCAATGCAGACTGCAAAGAGTCAGTCACTGTCACAGGTTGACAAGAGTAGATTACAGTCTTGCCAGACTAGATCCGAGCTTTCGCAAAAATTGTCCTTTCCAGCATAAAATTGTCCTTACCAGCATAAAATTGTCAATCGGAAAAACTCGCATTGCATCTGTTTACTGAAGGATACTATCCCCTTGCAATAACCGGTAGAGATCATCACACCATATTTCACACATTTCAATATATTCGCAGTTTCTAAAAAAAAAATTGCCCATGAAATAGGAAATTGTCCTCGGTCTTGCAACATTGTTTTGTTTTCTCAAAAAAACAAAACAGATTTTTAAAAGTGAAATTACGTGTTCGTTGTGTGAACTAAACTTGACTTGACATTGACATAAGACTCCAGTGCAGTGCCATCTGTTGTCAACATTATGAAACTTGTTTTTTTCTTAAGAACTGTCAAAATGAAAACCCCTCATTAATCAAAAATAATTTAACGTTCCGTTCCTTGCAGTAACGTACATAGTTTAGCGCCATCTATCCAGCGACTGGGGAAAAATTTAAAAAAAATAAAAAGAAAATCCCTCATTATTATTGCCTGTACATTATCGGGCGTGCAATTATCAGCTGGGCAATATTGGTTCGTGTCAATAATGTACGACCAGGAATGCACAGCCTGATAATTGGTGTACACGTACATCAATTATTGGGTCGTGCAATTTTGGATGTGCAATATTGGGTCGCGAATTATTGGCACAAGCAAATAATGTACGGACGATAATGCACACACCGATAATCCGTGTACAAACAACCATAAACAAACTTCAGATTCTCATGCTTCGTTTAGTGTTTTTTTTGCTGCCATGACTTGCCTGACTCATGTCATGTTACAACTAAACTGTTCTCAGAATCTCTCTTCTCGTCTCATCTGACTAGCAAAGAGATTACTAGTGTCAGTAAACAAACGGTTTGTTTTGTACTTTTTTTGACGGGTTTTGTTTTTGTTTATGGAGCAATAGTAATATGTGACTTGATAATTAATCGTTAATAAGTTGAAATATTTTTGCTCTTCTTTTGGCTTTTTTTAAGTCATTCGGCTTCGTTGTTCGATTGCAACATACGGCAGTGCCACAAGTAGGTTTGTTAGTAGCCTAACCTAACCAACCCGATAAGGGTTGGTTAGGTTAGGTTAGGTTAGAACTGCGACCCCCAACGCACGAGCCGAGCGAGCGAAGCGAGCGTGCCGCGGCAGCGGCCGGCGAAGTGCCAAAAACGACATAAAATATCGAAAAAAGAAATTGGTGAATTCCATTGCCTTGAGTTAGGTAGATAAAAAAAAACATTCATGACATTTAATATTATCAGATTTAAACGAGGCTTTTCAACCCATAGACATAGAAGTATAGAATATGAAATGTCACTAGGCTGATGGCTTCCAATTATCAGGCTGTACATTATCGGCACGTGCCAATAATGTACAGCCTGATAATTGCCTGATAATTAAGCCAAATAATGCACAGGGCAATAATTCGTGTACTCTTTGAAACGGTACACGGAATATCAGCCCGTACATTACTTGGCTTCCAATTATCAGGCTGTACATTATTGGCACGTGCCAATAACATACGACCCGATGATTGGCAGCCAAGTATTGTACGGGGCAATAATTCATGGACAAACATTGGACTCCAATTATCGGGGTGTACAATACGTGTCTGTACAATATATGGACTCGCAGTGGCCAATGCAAAATCTTTTTTTTTTTTATTAATTATTTTCTGGCCTGGAAGCTAGTTCTTTTGGCCGTAGTCTTTTTTGGTCCGAGTCAGTGTTGCCATGTCTTTTTGGGTCCAAATCGCCAAAAAATTGTCGCAAAGTAGCCTAAAGTCGCCTAATTCTTTTTTTCTGTCAAGTAGCCTCAAATCACCTAATTAAAAGTCAGTTAGCCCAAAAGGGCTACTTAATTTCATACTAGGAATGGAGTCATCTATGTCAAACTTCGTCCGAATTACAATACAGGCATCATAAAAATAAATTAATAGTTTAATTTACCCAATGTATATGCTTTTTTTTGGAGCACTTTAATAATAGCGCTTTTTAAAAATGTTTTTTTAATATTTATTAATTTATTGTTTACTTGTCCCTGAACAAACTGAGTCTGTTTATTTTATTGCATGCGTCATTTGTCATGGTTGTCTCCCTGTCATTTCAATGGAGCTTAAACTCGGTTTGTGTTTTTTTATCGTATTAGAGTCCCATCCACCACTCGAGCTTTATGATTAAACCCTGAACATTACTTACGATGAAAGTGCTTGTCAAGTCAAATCAAAAGGTCCCAAATTCGATAGGGTTGTGTCGTTTTATTACAGAGTCCCGTTGACGACCTTGTCAATAATCAGACCCTGGACATCATCTACGATGAAAGTGCTTATCAAGACAAACCAAACGAGCCCAAACTCGATGGGTTTATGCTGTTTTCTTATAGAGTTCCTAGTTCCTTGGACCACCTTCCTGCTCCATGACCCGACTCTGGACCTGATCTACGTCAAAAGTGCTCGACAAAATAATTTATTTAGCCCAAACTAAATGGCGTTGTGTTATTTTAAAAGAAGTTCCTTCGGCCACCTTCCGGCTCCAACATCAGATCAGCTCAATGACTCCATAATATTTAATTATCGACTGGTTTATGTCAAATTCCAACTCATTGAGCCAGTTGATGATAGCTGCTTTATACTTCAGTTGCCAGATTTGACCCGAACAAAACAGCTTCAATAAACACAAACACAATACAAGTTAAAGAAAAGTTTTAAAAATTGTAATAAAATCTACTTATTCTGATAATATACATAATCTAGTTTAATCGTAGTCATCATCTACCAATAAAGATTAATGGTACTTCCTACATTTTCTAATCTTGAGCAAACATGATATGTATACATAATCAAGGAAAGTTATTAGAATTAAAAAAAACTTTAAAAGAATCGACCCTTGTAGCCTAAAATCGCCCTTTTTTTTCTGACCGGTCGCCAGTCGCTTTTTTGGTCGCCCCGGCACCCTCTGAGATCGCCTAAATGCGCAAAATCGCCTAACTTGGCAACACTGGTCCAAGTCGCCAAAAATTTTGCGCAAAGTAGCTTAAAATCGCTGAAAGGCAGGTAGGTAGCCCCCAACAGGTCTACTTAATTTCATACTAGAAATGGAGTCATCAATGTCAAACTTCGTCGTGGTTGTCTGGCTGCTACTTCAAAGGAGCCCAAACTCGATGGGGTTATGTTTTTTATTATAGAGTCCCATCGACAACTCGAGCTCCATGATCAAACCCTGAAAATTCGATAGGGTTGTGTCGTTTTATTCTAGAGTACCTACCGTCAACCACCTTCAAACTAAATGATCAGACCATGGACATCATCTACGATGAAAGTGCTTTTCAAGACAAACGAAACGAGCCCAAACTCGATAGGGGTTGTGTTGTTTCATTACAGAGTTCCTTGGACCACCTTTCTGCTCCATGACCTGATCCTAGACATTGTCAACGACAAAAGTCCTCGTCATAACAATTAAACGAACCCAAACTCGATGGGGTTGTGTTGTTTTATTACTAGCCCACCTTCCGGCTCCATCATCAGATCAGCTCAACGACTCCATAATATGTATTTCATTGTCATCTGATTTATGTTAAATTTAAGCTCATTTAATTGAAGATAACTTTCATATATACATTTCAGTTGCAAGATTTAACCCGAAACAAATACAGTTAAATAAACACAACACAAACACAATACAAGTTAAATAAACGTTTTAAAATTGTGAGAAAAGAATGAATATATTCTGACAATAAACTTAATCTAATTTAATCACAGTCATCACCTACCAATAAAGATATAATACAGTACCTAAGTACTTCTTTCATTTTCTAATTGTATCTTGAGCAAACGTGTTATGTATGTAGGTACTGTGGTACGCAGACCTTCATGGAGGATCTGGCATAACGTAACTCCTTTATCAATCGGTCATTTCGAAGAAGATTATTCGAATATCATTTTAATAGGTTTGAAATGGTATTTGATGTCAGCATTCGAAATGATTGAAGATCTGGTCTTCCGCCATTCATTGTAGAGAGCTTGCGGAATAATTTCATGTATGTGATCAAAGGCGTGCAAATAGGTAGCACTTTTCCAGGTGTACCTACATTATAATGTGAATTGTAAGTGATTCAAGATGAAGCGTAAGGAAGTGCCTGTTTGTTATTCGTAAATATACACCTCGCAGAAGAGCCACGTGTTTTATTCATTGCCCCCGGAAGAGATGTTAAAGTACACATAATCAAGGGTGGAAATAAGAATTTAAAAACAAAAGAATCTACTCATGTAGCCTGCAATCGCCGATTTTTGTTTCTGAGTTAGCCTAATCGGCGGCGACCGGTCGCCGATTGATTTTATTGGTCACCCTGGAACCCTCTAAGATAGCCTAATTGGCGAAAAATCGCCTAATTTGGCAACACTTTCCACTCTCCCTAATTTGGCTACCACCTAAGCGAAGCTGACGCTGGGTGAACGACTGGAATGCTGTCTATTGCTTCTTCATAAGGAGACCTTGATTAACGACATGAACCAAACACAGCTATGCACATCATTCCATTCGTTCATCATTCGGTTAATCAGCTTCACTTAGGTGGTAGCCCCCCAGTTCCTGTCCGGAGTCAGGGGGGCTACCACCTAAGCGAAGCTGATGCTGATTGAACGAATGGAATGATGTACATTGCTGTGTTTGGTTCATATCATTAATCAAGGTCTCCTTATAAAGAAGCAATCGTCAACATTTCATTCGTTCACCCAGCGTCAGCTTCGCTTAGATGGTAGCCCCCCCGGTCCGGTCCGTTCAAAGAGAATTTAAATCGTTACGTTACGGGGATTAAGTACGACACACTTATTTCTTGTCTATGGGTTCGGAGCTTTTTGGCGGGAACTTGGCAAGGGTCGTTGCTGTGCCATAGACATATAAAAAATAAGTTAAATGTCAGTGTGCTGTGCCCTATTTTTGTTTTCTATGTTAAAGAGTTGTCTGTATAATAGTGATAATGTATTATGCAGTAAACTTACTTAGAACAGCGTAGTATTCAAGTGATACAGTGTATCCGGTCTGTCTGGATCCGACAAAGATCCAATGAGGACTATCGTTTTTTGTCTCACTAGGTGGCGCCACTGTAGAGTGAGGTCCTAAAGTACGGCTGTCAAAGTTTGTTAATTACGGGCACCAAAACAAAAATTTGCATTTAAATCATATTTAATACAATTTAACCGTAGAGTTAACGTATTGGCAATGCCAGTGTTGCGTAGTCCCGTTTTGCTCGGAAAAAAAGGCGGACATAAGTTTCCGAAAGATAAAACTGTCTTAAAGCAGTGGTTGGTAGCGATTCGCAGGGTCAACTATGTCCCTTCAAAACATTCACGTATCACATATCAGAGACCTATACACAATACATAAATACTTACAGACACAACAAAAATACAGAACAAACATCAATGTTCATCACATGTTTGTTCTTGGTAAGAAATAAACCCATAACCTTTAGCGCTGAAGCCATATTAAATGGAATATACCTATACATATAGTGTATATCCTTAATTTATATATACTTTACGAGTATAATATTATACTCGTAAATGCGAAAGTAACTATGTCTGTCTGTCTGTCTGTCCGTCATTCACGCCTAAACTACTGAACCGATTTTGATGAAATTTCATACAGAGAGAGATTAGAGCCTGGGAAAGGACATAGGCTATATTTTATCCCACAGTTGGGCACGATATAACCTGTAGTCCACGCGGGTGGAGCCGCGGGCGGAAAGCTATTATGATAAATAATGCTTTCGCGTTTTCAGAGTGGACTTGGCCTCTATAGATAAGCAAATTATTATGTGTACTGCAAGATGTCTTTTTAGGGGCGATTATTAAAACAGCTGGATTGTTCTTCTATCACCAATATAATCAAAAGACTGTTTCTTCTTCGTTACAGTGTAATTTGTATTTATATAACATCACAGCTGAAAACTAAGACACCTGTTTAAAAAGTGCTATTGCACGCCTATAATCGAATTTACATTTATTCCGCGAGCTAATCACAATGAATCCGCAAAGATCAAACAATCAATTCTCAATGATCAAACACTGAATGGCGCAAGGCCAGATCTTCAATCATTTCGAATCATGACATCGAATACCATTTCAAACCTTTGAAATTGATATTCGAATTATCTTCTTCGAAATGACCGAATGAGAAAGAAATTGCGTTATGCCCGATCCTCCGTGAAGGTCTGCATACCACAGTACCTACATGTCACTAGAGCCACAAAATATACATTTATTATCATACTAGCTTTCCACCCGGGACTTCGTTCCCGTGAGAATTTGGGAAAATTATGTAGCCTATGTGTTAATTCAAGGTGTCAGCTACCTCCTTACCAAATTTTATCAAAATCAGTCCAGCCATTCTCGAGTAATATAAGTATTGAAACCAACCCGACTTTGTTTTAAGTATATATCAAGACAAGCTTTCCGCCCGGGACTTCGTTCCCGTAAAAAAATGGGAAAAATTGGTAGCGTATGTGTTAATATAGGGTGTCAGCTACTTTCACACCAAATTTTATCAAAATAGGTTTAGCCGTTCTCGAGTTATAAGTGTTAGAACAAACCCATCTTTGTTTTATAATATTAAGAAGATTGTAGCCCAGAGACCTCACGCTACACCAGCGCCCCTAGCGGCGAATTCATACGCGATAGCCCTCGCCGCTATAGTTCTTCGTAAACAAAACATTGTAAAGAGAGGATCTTATTCAGAAGAAATACACTGAAGATATGGCTGTGTGAACAGAGATTTCTTTGCCTTTCCCGAAAGGGTCAAAACAAATTTAAAAAATGTCTACGGGTTCGTCCGTCCGCCGCGCTGTAGGGCATGGATACCGGTACCTATACCGAAATACCGGTATACTGGTTTTTTTTCTGTATTTTAATACCTGTATTCGAGGATAAAATACCAGTATTTCGGTATTTTGAATAAAGCTATGTATTTTTGAGTAGGTAATACTAAAAAATATGCAAATAAAAAAGCTAATTAACAACTTGATTGCTCGATGTACCTACATAGTGTTCTTTATACTATATCCCATCTAGACCGCTAGCTTTATTCTTTGCGAACCTCTTCATTATGTATAGTGACTTCCAGCATTGGGAAGTTACCTACAACGAGGTATTGACGGCGGCTGATAAGAGCCAGTATCCAGAATTACTCGCAAAAAGGGGCGCGAACAGATCTGCTATCTCTTTCGCGGAGTGAGCTAGCGATCCATCAGGTTTCTGCATGGGAGATAGCATTGGACGACTGAAATTAGTTTCGACAGACTTTCATAGAGACCAGAACTGCTTATTGCCCGGAGGGTAAGTTGCTAATCTAGTCCCTACTCGGCTAATGTGGTCGAAACGAGACTTGCGGATTACCATTTTACATGACTTGGCAGCTGAATTAAAGTGCCCTCTTCTTTGCACGAACCCTCAGCCCGGATTCCACGATCGCGGACTTGGACCCAGGCGTGGCATGTTGCTTCTTTTCGTGCTTCAGCACGTGCACAGTCCGCATTGAACCAAAGCCAAGCCTTGTGACCGAGCGGAATGTCGGGGAATGGAATGAAGAATTCCATTCCCTGCTGTATCACATCCGCAATCGCGTCAGCTGAAAAAGAGGGGTCATCCGAAGAGAAACACATTTTCCACCAAGGATAAGATGCAAAGAAGTGCCGCACCTCATCTCAATCTACTGACTCGATTCGCCAAACTCTCCTAGTGCCTTTCAGACTAACGTCTGGAGGAGACAGATTACAACGGATTTCACCAGACAGTGGTCGGATGTTCCCAATGGGGCTGAGACCTCTACTAAGTGTCTGTCTGAATAAGTATCAGCAGAAGACAATTGAGCGTATGTCGTCGCCTCGTTCACCAAATAGATGAGATCTAGCGATAATGCACTTCCAGCATGGTCAGTTTTCTTGTATATGGGAACCTCAAAAAGTTTTGATGATCTTTAAAATTAGCAAACCTTTGGAACCAAGCAGCTTGGATCTTGGAATTTAAATGAATTATTCGAATTTGAAATTTGATCGGATATTCGAATAAAATGAATATTCGAACTACAAACCTAATTAGCTATATTATGTTTTTAATTATGTTCAATTGTGGTTTGTATTATGTTCGTATTGTGTTTTTATGATATTCAATAATATCGGTCATCTACCCAATTGATTGGCTAATGATTAAAACAATGTTGTAAAGAAAACTGTCTTCAAGGATTTTCAAAAATTCGCTTGCCACACCTAGGAATCAAACCGACTACAGTCTGTAAGAATTACACCCTGTAACTTTTATTGCATAGACCGTTAGGGTCAATTAAAAGGATTGAAATCTCTCTAACAAACTTGGTAGGTAAATTAAATGAAAAGAAAACCATGAAATCTGGACTTTTAAATTTAATGGGTCAAGTTAAAGCACTTTTACTCAAGATTCATATGTTTACTTATGTTAGTAATTAATACCACAACACGTTATTAAAGGTTACCTACTAGAGATGAATTCGTTAGAAGAATAAATTTGTGTATCCAATAAAATGGAGCCCACTTTGAGCAACTATTTAGTTAGTTTACCATTTTTTCTAATTAATTAAAATAATTCAAGATTTCATAGTTTTCCTTTCATTTCTTTTACCAAGTTTGTTAGAGAGATTTCATCCTTATAATTGACCCTAACCACAGATTAATAATGCCCTAACGATCGATGGAACAAAAGTACAGGCTGTAATTCTTACAGATTTTAGTCGGTTCGATTTCCGGGTGTGGCAAGCGAATTTTCGAAAATCCTTGAATGCAGTTTTCTTTCTTTTCAAAAATAAAGGAATATTTTCTTCGAGTACAATTTTCTATCTAAGGTATTATGAGTACTTTTCCTTCAGGTGGTATTACAAAAATAGTCCACCTATGTCAGTACCCTATCTAAGACAACACCCGTTCATTTAGACTTCAGCTGCTTTTCTAAATGTTGATTTCCATTGAATTTGAAATCCGGCTGCATGAATAGATTTTTTTGCGAAAAAAGATCAATCAAGAAAAAAAACCTTATATTTTTTCAAAACGTGACATTCTAAAAATTACCTAAAAAGATTTGGCTGTATGGCTCCGTCCTTTGCCTATCCTAAAGGTCATTGTCATTTCAATTCTCAGACAGGCCCGGAGTAAGAGTCCAAGGAAGGTCCATTCAGATTATTATTGATTATGTATTTAGTTTTGGTTACTTAAAAAAAGTACAAGACGGCCAAACTATCACTAAAACTGACATCTGACAAAAGTATCTATATTTTAAATGTTACTTACACTTACGCCTGTAATCCCTGTTGGGGTAATCAGGACATAATATTAGTACCTATATACCTACAGTCACATGACTCCACATTTTTTTTTACATATTTAAGTATTTTATAATTTATTTCGATAATTAGATAAATTATAAGAAACTTTTTCAATATTTTTGTATTTAATAACCCCATTAAAATGCTACGATTGTTTAAAATAAATTGGCGATGACGTCACACAATGAAGTATTACAGTTGGGTCTTTGCCTACCGTGAGCCAGAAAAAAAAATGTCTCATTCCAGTAGGGTGACAATGCGATTACTCCATAGACATAGAAATAAGTTAAGATTACTCGTATTATACTTTTTTTTTGGAGGGCAAAGTATACGTAACAGACAAATACAGGCTTCCATTTAAGGATAGAAGTTTTCCTGTAATTTTCTTTTTATATAAAAAACCATCAGCAACATTTACGTTACTACATTTTTGTTATGAAACACCAAATTGTATGATAATATAGGTACAAGGAGGACACAGAGTAGTGAACATGAATGTGTAGTTACGTTGTGAAAAAATAAAACAAAAACTCACCTTTCGTCTCATCTTATAAATCAAATCATTAAAACATGCTTTTAACTTAATTTCAAAACTTTTCCCATGAAAACATTTTCCCCAAGCAATCCATATTGGATTTTTGCGAAATTTGAGTTTAATGCTTAGAATTTGATTTTCCTATTATATCTAACGGACCTTTGGGAGAGCCCGTTCAGTTCCATAGGGAAATGAGTATCTATAAGTTGATTTTGATCTTATGTTAATATTTATTAGAAATGATTAAATAATAAATTTTGTCAATTCCCCCTTTCACAGGGCGCCATTGCCCGATTTTGTTTAATAACGCCAGATATAAGAAAAGTTTTTTTTTGTAAATTCAAATTGAAATACCTCAATTACCATTATTTGCCTTGTAAAAATAAGGTATCACCAATTTTGTGGCGTTCAAAATGATTAAAACTGAAAGTTACCTCCCATGCAGAAACCTGATGGATCGTTAGCTCACTCCGCGAAAGAGAAAGCAGATCTCTTTGCATCTCTTTTTGCGAGCAATTCTCGTCTGGACACTGGCTCTCGACAACCACCGACCATGCCTCGCTGTGACTTCTCAATGCCGGAAGTCACAATACACAATAAAGAGGTCCGAAGAGCATTACAGAGTCTAGACGTGAACAAGGCGAGCGGTCCGGGTGGGATACCTGCTAAAGTCCTGAAGCACTGTGGTCCTGAGTTGTCTTCTATACTGACACGCTTGTACCGTCTCTCTCTCAAGACCAAAACCGTACCTAAGTCCTGGAAGCTGGCCAACGTGCAACCAGTACCCAAGAAGGGTAGTCGTGCTGACCCCTGTAACTACCGTCCTATTGCCATCACTTCCATACTCTGTAAGGTTATGGAAAGAGTACTGAACAGCAAGCTGCTGACATACCTAGAAGCTAATGACCTACTTAGTGATCAACAATATGGCTTTCGCCGTGGACGATCGACTGGGGATCTTCTAGTGTATGTCACGCACTGCTGGGGCGAACCCATCGAGAAACACGGCGAAGCTCTCGCCGTGTCACTTGATATCTCGAAGGCCTTTGACAGGGTTTGGCACGCAAGTCTGCTAAGCAAGCTTCCTGCGTACGGCGTCCCTGCCAGTCAATCCGAGTAGTCGTCGACGGCTGCTCCTCTGACTTAATGGCTATTAATGCCGGAGTTCCTCAGGGGTCTGTTCTCTCTGCGACTCTATTCCTGCTGCACATCAACGACATGCTTTTGCCTGGAGTGGTTGCGTACGCAGATGGCAGCACAGTCATGGAGAGATATCTGTCTAGTGCAAGAGCTGGTGGGGATGAAATTCGAATGAGAGGGAAGCAATGGTTGAGCGAGTGAACTCAACCTTAAGTCTTGTCTCCCAATGGGGTGACATGAACTTGGTGAGTTTCAACGCCTCCAAAACGCAGGTGTGCCTGTTCTCCGCAAAAAGGAGTCCATTCAACTTGACTCCTACTTTCCGGAGTGCATCTGTATCTGTAACCGATGAGCTGGAACTCCTTGGCATGAAGTTATCTGCCAACCTTATCTTCGGCACCTCCATCGAGTCTAAGGCTCAGACTGCGGCCGAAAAGCTGGGCATCCTTAACAAAGTTAAGCGATACTTCACGCCAGATCAACTTTTTACCCTTTATAAGGCGCAGGTCCGATCGTGCATGGAGTATTGTAGTCACCTTTGTAATGGTTCGGCCAAATATCAACTAGCTGCACTAGACTCGGTGGATCGCAGAGCCAGGAGGCTCATTGGTGATAAAAAGCTGGTTAAGGATAAGCTCCAAAGCCTAGCTCATAGACGCAAAGTAGCTTGTCTATGTGTTTTTTATAAGATGTACTTCGGGGAGTGTGCTCAGGAGCTGCATGAGCTCATTCCGCCTGCCCCTTTCTTCCATCGGACGTCCAGACGCACTGCGGGGTATCACCCTTATCTTGTCGAGATACCTCGGATACGTACTGAGCGCTTTTCTTCATCTTTTGTATTGCGCACTGCCAAGGAGTGGAATTCTCTGCCGGCGTCTATATTTCAGAGCTCATACAACCCGAATATCTTTAAAGTACGAGTGAATAGGCTTCTTCTGGGTGAGCTCGCTACATCCTCGACCGCATCTTTGCCCTGAGCTAGATTGTGGTCAAGAGCGAACCCATTCTTAATAAAAAAAAATAAAAAAGTTTTTCGCTTCTCAGTCCAACCAAACTAAGAAGTTAAGAGTTTTTTTATTAAACATCGTGATGAAACCCATGCGTCTGAGGAAATGTTTCCGAAAGACGCATGGTCCACCAACCCGCATTAGGCCAGCGTGGTTGACTATGGCCTGAATCTCCCACATGGTTTGAAGGGAGGCTCGTGCCCCTCGGTGGAGACATTGTATGGGCTGATGAGAGTGAGAGAGATATTTGTTGTACATGAGTGCAAAGTTGCTTTTTAACCGCGTGCTCAAATTTGATGACCGACCAAGCGGAGGATTCTTAAATTGGATCACGAGCGAGCGCAGCGAGTGCTACAACAATTAGAATTCTGAGCGTTAGCGAGAGAGTCAAAAGAGCACAAGGTCAAAAATCGTGGCACTCGAGTCTAACACGTAACTATTGATGAGGTATTGGAATAGTAACACTACCCTATTTCTTTCTCTGGGTGTTGTAAGAGGCGATATAAATGAGACCTGCCTCCCATTAATCCACCCCAGGCAACAACACCTCAATTTGTTCTGAATCTGAGGTGTCATCCTATGGTCTCATGCGGTGTGGTAGGCTCTGTAAAGGGCCGTCTGGTTCGCGAACACCCTCCTACCGAAATAGGAGTACCAGTGCCTTATTGGCATTTTCTGGGTTAACTCGCTCTATCATCGACCTCATCTATGACCTTGGTCAAGATTGAGGTCAAGAGTAAACCCATCTTATAATAAAAAATAAAAACATCGACTATGACCGTAACGATAGTACACCAGTTTTAAATTAATACGTAATGTTAACGATTTTTATAATTTCTTTTTTATAACTTCTTTAGTTACCATCTTTCTTTGTGACCTCATTTTTAGACATTATTAGCGGTTTACCCGTCAATATGCTCGTAGAATTAAGAAACCAGCTGCATATTTGAACCAGGTTGCTACGGAACCCTACATGTGTGAATGGGAATGAAATTTCTTTGAAAAATTATGGATAGTCTCCTAAAAACATTTTCTTGTAGCTGCAACGATTAAGGTTGGCTGCCCCATTGAAACTTTCCAGCCTATATATAATGTTAAATATTAATTTCAGATTTAGCAGACTGAATGAAGCAGGTTTTCAGTTTGAGTATATGTTAGAGTAAGTAGGTGCTGGTTTACAACTTTTTTACAGATTCGTGAATTTTGGTGGAATATGTTGAGAATTTTGTGTAGGGAAATATATAGGTAAGGACCTAGGAAGCAGAAGAGACGATTAATAAAAGCAGTTCGAAAAGAAGAAGTTTGTTATACTATTCGGTTTCTTTTAATTACACTCGAGCACTGATCGTATGAGGATGACTGATATTGTTTTAGGATAGAAGTCAGTCTAAATAGTTGACGAACAGTTAAAACCTCACAGTACTGATAAAGGTCACTCGTAGGAAAAAGGCAGGGCTTGAATATGGCAACTTTGAGCAATGCCCGCTGGGCTCTTTCTATTTTTATGAGGTGTGATGCGGATGCACCTCCGATCAGGGATGTTATACAATAATTGATCAGGGATTGACATAGGGCATAGTATACCCTTTTTAAAATTATCGGGTCGGCAATGTCACGCGCAAATATCAATTTGCGGATCCTAGTGGACATCAGATTGATGTAGGGTGTGAATGTGAGCTTGCTATCGATTATAGCGCCAAGGTATTTTGTATGTTCGATTTTTTCCAGTTTTAGACAATTACATGAAGAGACGTTATCTTGATGCGTGTGAGCTGTGATGTGAGAGAGTAGAGGGAGAGGGTGTCGGGTGTCATAGAGCGGATAATAAAGACGATTTATTTCGTCTTTTCAGTATTAAGGGAGAAAAGATTTGTTCGTAGCCATGATGATACAATGTTAAAGCCAACTTGTGCATTGTGAAAAGCCTACTCCCAAGTGTCCCCACTGAACACGAGGGCCGTATCATCTGCAAATGAGAAGATATCGCAGTGGCTCAGCTTGAGGTTGCAAAGGCCGTTTATATAAGCGAGGAATACACTTGGACCAAGTATGCTGCCCTGTGGGACTTCATAGTTTATTGGGAGATCTGCACTGCGCTTCCCATCAATCGTAACGCACTGCGTTCTTCCGGTGAAATAATTTCTTAAGAGCGAGAGTTGGGGTTCACGTATACCAAGTGCCTCTAGCTTGAGGAGGAGGATGGGGACCGAGATGGTATCAAATGCCTTGGCTAAATGAGGAAAATCGCCAAGCATTTTCGGCCTTTGTCAAGATTTCTGGCAATGTAGTTTGTCAGATTTAGAACAGCATCACTAGTAGACTTTCCTGCTCTGAAATCGCATTGATTTGGCGATAGGATTTGTTTCTTTTTGACATAGACGGCAGAACGGAAATGGGTCGGTAATTGTTGACCAAGTTTCGGTCCCCAGCCTTATGGATAGGGTGAACCAACGCTTTTTTGAACGCCATTGGAAATTTGTGCGACGACAAGCTGAGGTTACAGAGGTATGTTCAGACAGGAGTTATAATATTGTCACACTTTTTCAAGAGATTGGTGGGTATATCATGATATCATCCCATCCGGTTGCACAGTCAGTCTTGGAAGATCTTATTAAGCGTGAAACTTCGTCTTTATCAGCGTTCAAAAGTCCAAAGGAACTTTTTTGAAGTCGGTTAAAAATGGAGAAAGGATTTAGATCTCTATGGTATGGAGCATCATGCATGGACTTAGTATTTTCTCTTTTAAGCATCATGCACTGAAAAGCTCTTAGTTTCGAATTTTTTCAGAGGTTTTTGTTTTTGTTTTTTTATTTATTAGAAACATTTTGAAAATTTTTGTAGCAACCTGTCACACCAAAAAGTATCACATTATCACACGGCGCGTAAGCTGGTGCGTGACTTATTAAAGCCTGCTACCACAGGCTACCACTATGCCAAGTTTCATCAAATTCCATCCAGTAGTTTTCACGTGATGCTCTATCAAGCAAACAAACATAGTCTCCAAAAGTCATTCTAAAATACCCAGTTACTGATTCTCAGTCGCCCTGGATAATTTTTTCTTGGATATTTTCAATGTATAGATTTTGTTCCGTTTACAATTTTATTATAAGTAATAATAGATTAATGCAATCTAACATAACCGAACCTAAAAAAAGTATAACCCAAATATATCATAACCTAACTTATCCCATGAAGTTTCATGAAGGCCCATAAAGTTTCCTGAAATTGTAATTTTACTGGGCAAATTATAACGTCGCGGGAGATTATAATTTAACTAGAGAAATTGTAATATTATGAAATTAACATTTTTCAGTAAAAATAACACATAATCATCATAATTACACATAGCGTACATAATTTCTATTTTTCTAGTACCGGATTTTCTATTATGTTAAAATCAGTACATACCTCAATATTTTATTTTCAACAGTGTACTGCGGTCTGCAGACCTTCATGGAGGATCTGGCATAACGCAACTTCTTTCTCATTCGGTCATTTCCAAGAAGATAATTCGAATATCACTTTAAAAGGTTTGAAATGGTATTCGATGTCAACATTCGAAGGGAGGAGGGTTTATGTTGGCCCTCATACTCAGTGGTCCTCCGTCTCTGAGGCCATAGCTTGGGCACTCCGATAAAATATGCATGTGAGGGAAAGGTCTATGCAATTTAGTGCACTCACATGTTATAACATATGTATACAATAATAAGGGCAGTTATGCAATGTATTGTGGGAATGCAAGTAAATGTGCAATATATAAGGAAATGCACATGCATTTAAATGTTATTCAAGTTTCACTAATGCTCTCTTTTTTCAGTCCTTTGTTATTGTGTTCTGATCTGTTTTCCTTTTTTTCATGTCATATGGACTTCGAGCAACGACGTTGAAGACACCCGTAGTTCCGATGATAGGCGCGAGTGTTAAAGTGCGGTTTTGAATTTTTTTAAGTCCGCGTCTTTGACTTGGGGTCAGGGTCCACCAGCACCTGGTGACCATTGGCTTCATGTTCATAAAGGCAGTACTCCTTTTAGTTTTTAGTTAGGGACAGGTGCGGGTTTGATAGGAGCTATATTATTTGGTCATATTTCCTCATCACCCGAACAAAGATCTTTATCCTGATGGAAGAAAGAAGACTGACCCGACCTCCTGATCCAATGCAGCCCAGAGAGATGCTACTTCAAGCCCACTTCGATGGAATTAAGACTTAGGGCCATCGTATAGGAAGTTAGGTAGGCCTGTTGGAAAAAATTTCGACCGATCGAAAATTTTTTCAATGGGGGGAGGCAGTTGTGGTATGCAGACCTTCATGGAGGATCTGGCATAACGCATCTTCTTTCTCATTCGGTCATTTCGAAGAAGATAATTCGATTATCACTTTAAAAGGTTTGAAATGGTATTCGATGTCAACATTCGAAATGATTGAAGATCTGGTCTTGCGCCATTCATTATAGAGAGCTCGCGGAATAAGTTCTTGTATTCGTTCATAGGCGTGCAAATAGCACTTTCCTAAGCGTTATATAATTAAAAATAACGTTGTATACGTTTATAATAAACAACAAGTGTATTAAAAGTGCCAAGTAATTGTTTATAATTATAGTACCTGTTAGAAGAGCTACGTCTTTCACTCTTTGCCCCCTATTACAGTACCTACCTAGGAACACTTTTTTCTTTTGCATTTATTTCCTATGGCACAGTACCTATTACAATATTATCTCCCTACCTTCAATAAGCAGGTAGAGACGGCCGCAACTCAGGTTACACGCGTGCACTCTGTGTTGTTGTGATAAGAGCAGTTTTGCACTGAAAATGGAGTAACCTGATACGCTGGCCTCTGTACCATCGCCGGCGGAGAGAAATAACCATTTCCAATACCTTTTTTTCCAGCGATAGACAACTACTGTGTATAAAGTACCTAACCGCAGCTAAGTACGAGTACTTACTTTGAAAAGTTGTATGGTGCATTATTCATTGTGTCGTGTCGTATCCACGGATTTATTAATGATCGCTCCAGGGAAGACCTAACTCCTAGTCTGGCTTACTTTTGTAGTTAATCATAAAACATTCAACGGGAATAACTGACACATCAAGGCAAGTACTGGAGCTAGGTAAAGAGGTGTTTTCATATCATAGGAATTTTTGGGAAATTCTTCCTTGACGGGCGCCTACGTTACCTAAGGAATGCGCTTGCAATGGTGATTTGCCTACCACCGGGCCGGCAGCAACCAGCGGTAGGGCGGTGGTGAGCCAGGTGGCCGTTACGACAGCTATGGGCCCACCTTACCACTTTGGGGATCTTTCGCCGCCACCGTCGCATAAAATTCAAAACGACGAGGTAGATCACACCTAAAGTAGTTTTATCAACAGCTTGTAGCATTCTATATTTTATAAGACTTACAAAATAAACGAAAAAAATCAAAGAATGAGAGGAATTTCGTCTTCTTTTGACCTTTCATCACCTTCATCATACAGTCAACTGTTAAGACATTATTTAAAAAAAACTGAATATCGGCACTTTCAATTCAAGAAGACGGCTCGTGCAGGGTGCGAGTGAAGATTGATAACTTGAATTTTTGGGAATGGTGGTCAATTATTACAACCTTAAAATGGCAATAATTAAAAGTCGAAACACGGCCGTTATGGATGCGTCAGGGTCTGTATATAACCAGCAAAAACCACCATTATAAGTGTTATGTATAAATTTAGTAATTATAAACTTCTATGGATAGCATACACACAACAAGATAAATATGAAGTCAGACTAGACTACCTTTTTAACCCCCGACAGAAAAAGAGGGGAGCTATAATTTTGACGAGTGTCTGTGGCGTCGTAACCCCTAAACGCATGGACCGATTATGATGCAGTTTTTTGTTTGAAAGCTAACGCAATCGAAATGGTTCTTAGGTATGTTTAATCAAAATTGTTTCAGCCGTTCAAAAATTATACGTTGTGTGTGTTGTCTAAATATAAATAACTAGCATCCCGCTCGGGACTTTTCATCCCGTGAAAATTCGAGAAAATTATGTGGCCTATGTTACTCAGGGATAATGTAGCATCTAGCCTCCTAATGGTGAAAGATTTTTTGAAATCGGTCCAATAGTTTTTAAGTTTATTCGTTATATACAAAAATACAAATCTTTCCTCTTTATAATATTATTAGCATCCCGCTTGGGACTTCGTTCCCGTGGGAATTCGGGAAAATTATGTAGTCTCTGCCTCAGGGATAATATAGCATCCTAATGGTGAAAGAATTTTTCAAATCGGTCCAGTAGTTTCGGAGCCTATTCGATACATACAAACAAACTACAAACATACAAAAATACAAATCTTTCCTTCTTATAATATTATTAGTATTAGTATATTGGTATTAGTATAGATAAGTAATAAGTATAGAAGTATAGATTGGGCAAAACGAGGGGGGGTTTTGACTTGTGTATCTATGCGTCTGTCTGTTGGCATTGCAACTCCTAAACGGAGCCTAAACGTTTCTTTTGTTTGAAAGCTGACATAATCAAGATGGTTCTTAGCTATATGTATATCAAAATTAATTTGGTCGTAAAGAGTTATAATATAACCGATTTTTAAAAAATATTTGAGTTATTTATTATTGAGTTAGAACGTATGACACTACAACTAACTGCAACAATTATTGGTTTACGCATAATGAAAAACTCCTGTATCCATTGGGCCTTTTTATAATTCGAAAACGGCACGGCAAAATTGTATTACCATTGCCTCCTATAAAATAGTAATAATAGAAGCTGAGAACATAGGGAGCAATGGTAATTCAAATTTCGAAGCGCCATGCCGTGCCGTTCGAATTATAAAAAGGCCCAATAAAAGATTGCAGTTTGCCGACCTTGACGATTGCATAATTAATATTATAATTGTAAGGTACTTTGTTTTAAAAGTTTTACCAATAATTGATTTTTAAATTGTTGTTACTATTGTTTAATTATTTCTGGTCTACGCAATGTGTACGAGTAAGTATTATGAGTAAAGAAAGCTGCTTGATATTACATGGGTACTTAAATAAACGAGTGAGAGAGATATGGATAGGTATTGTTTAATATCGAAAGTGTCACGCACGATATTTTCAGAATATAATTCTTAGAGAGGGAGTAAGTATACAGCCACACTCTATTCCCTAGTACTGGTTATAGTCGAATAAGTGCATAAGTATCTAAGTACTTAGTGTGTAGAAGACCTAAACTGGATTCTTGAAAGTGATATCAATAGAAAAGGAACTGGTGAACGAATTACTTGCCACTACTTGTTTTTACTATCTGCATTACTAATAGGTACTTTATAAGAAAACCTAAGAAAGTGTACTGAGGCCTACCACATTTTGTGACTGCATCGAATTGCAATTACCAACAATTTATACTATACGCACATAATTAAACTCAGTTACCTACCCTTACCGACAATTAAATTAATACTTAGGTACTTAAGTACTTCATTGTTCATTAATTTAAATTATACAGTTTGAAAAAATGTTGACGACTTTCGTGCACCTTGCAAGTTTTCCTTGACGTCTACAAATAAAGAACATTGCTGTAATGTTAGTATATGTACTAGAACAGGTTAAAAACTGATAATGATAACAATTCCAATAAAAAATGAATTAATTACTAGTAGAGAACGACTGCAACATCACGCGAAATAGAAACCTTGGAACTGATAACGCAGTATGATTCGTGTAATTAGTACACGTTAGGTGAGTATTCGGTTGCATGTAGGTATAAGTAGTGGTAACCCTCGGCTGTGCACCGGTGCCGTGCAGCGTGAGCCAGCGAATAGCGAAACGTGAAACTAGCCCTCGTTATCACTCGCGCAAGAACCTAATCACTTTCATTGCGGGGTTGCAAGGAGGTCGCGGGAGAGCGCTATCACGCAGGCAGCGAGCAGTCAGTGTGGCGCAGCGTTGGCGCGCAGGCGTGCGCCATGATCCGCGGGGGACGCGTCGCACCCGCACCGCACTGAGCGCCGCGCCGCCCCGGCCGCGCCGGGCATGGAGGACTGCTGTGCGATCATACCTGCCGAGGACTTAGTGGGCGACCAGGTACTCTACCCCTTCCAGTCCCCAGATATCCTAGTGTTTCGTATAGATAACCAGACCTCAACATAATTACCTACTACTAAACTTAAAACGTGCTTAGTGCCATGTTTAGAGGTGTTGGTGTAGTGAACAAATCAGATAAGAAAGTTCGAGGTGTATTAAATTGTTGGTTTCATTATTACGTTTTTTCAAATTGAATTAGGTATAGCAAAAATCTTTCAAACAAATCGACCAAACATACTTAATTCCTAATTTTTCAAGTCCTGTAAATAGATGTTTTTCTTGACCTTTTTGTATTTATTAACCCCACTCGTTATTTAAATCACCTAAATCTGGAGGAAGCAAGTATAGTTCTTAATGTTACGTACTTAATCAAAGTAAATTGTTATACTTCATTTTTCTGTTTGCAATGCGAAATCGAGCGAATAATTTAATTAGTAAGAAATACTTTTAAATAAAACTAAACACTTTTAACTATAAATTATGAAATACTTTTAACTTTTAGCACGTAGTATCAAGTATCATTTATTTAAAAAGATTCTATTAATGTAAGGTTTCTGTCCCGATCAAGTAGATAATGCAGAATGGATTTCCTTAAAAATTACGTGTTTAGGAAAATAGTAGGTAAGTATATTTTCTAACATTTTCCTACTAGTGTGTATTTCCCTTTTAATATATGTATGATAGTTACGCATTTATCGTTTGTAACTTGCTTATAATTAATAAACACGTGAATATCCAAATATTCGTAACTTACCTAAACGTTTTCAGTTTTGTATAATTTTACGCCTTAGAAAACTTTTGCAAGTCCAATTTTCTCGACTGCCAGTGATGATGATTAGTAACATATGTTTGGGAAATAATAATCATTAGGTCAAGAAAACATACAATTTAAAGGTTACTGTTCAAAGAAACAGTGTTTCTGTACTCAGAGTGTAGTAGCGAAATCGCCCATAGAAAAGACATCAACGTCGGCCGACGGTTTACACACAGAGTTTTTACATCCTCCTTTTTGTAAATAAAATTAACATTAATCCTACTAACAATATTACGTCTTCCTATTTAATCTCAGATTTCAAAGGTTACATAGGTATAGGTGTACACTGAAAACGTCGTTTCCGCCACGATGATGCCGCGTTTAGGAACGCATTTGTAGAGTTTTTGTTTTACAAGCCCATATACGTCCTCACCGAGGGGCACGGGCCTCCCTTCGAAACATGAAGGGGATATTTGTAGAGTATTTGTAGAGTATTATTATTTAATAGTATTTCTTAAATATAATATTAGAGAATTTGTAGGGATTACGTATTGTAGGACCTTGAACACGAGGCAACAGAATACAAGTACTTGCTGAAATTAGTTATTACTTATTACTTATTTGTTTTTATACAATTGATATTTAATTACAATTATAATTTGTATTATCTATTAACTTAATAACACTTAGATATTAAACAAGTAATGAAGTAAAAATTAATAACAATAATTATGTAGGATACGTTTAAACAGTTTTCATAATAATAAAAAATAGGAAAAACGGATTACAACTAAGTGCATATTGTGATACAGAAAGTAACTTCATACATATTGTAAAAAGAAATATATACAAAAAATATAATTAAACTAGCAACCCGCTCCGTCTGACTTTTCTATCCCGATCTTTCTCCAATTAGAATCTATTACACTACATTAATCGGTAAATTTAAATTATTCTTAAAATTATAGTAAAAACTACATAAAATTCCGTTGATTACCTAAACTAAATAGTACGAAATAGTTGTACAAGAGTAGAAGGAGACGGACCGATGCGTGAGACACTATTTAAATGTTTTTTTACGGTTTAGAAAATCATTACTAAACTATTTGTTACTATAATTATTAATACCTTGTATCAAGGTCTGAAATTTATTTATAAAACAATTTAATTAATCGTGTGTGCGTTAGTACCTATAGTCTTTTCTTAATGAATTTACCATATTAAGGCATTCAGTCTTCAGCTACTAAGTAGGTATTACGCAACTATATTCTACTTTCTTCAAAGGTACTTAAGAAAATAAATACTGAATGAAGGAAATAAAACTTTTTAAAACATTCTTCAAAACACTTTATAATGATAACACAGCGCTTATTCAGTATTTACTGTAATCAAACTCAGCTTTTTGATTTCGTGTAAGGACGGCAGACAATGAAAAACTACGGAACAGGTTTTAGAGTCTTCATAATTAGACATACTTCCAATACTAACTTAATATTTATCGAAACATTGGCTGCATAAATTTTTTTGAAAATGGATTCAACTTTCATTTGATATACACGTTTAAACATCGTTACTCATCAATTAATTTGCCCACAATCAAAAAGTGCAGCGTAAATTTGAATTAACGTAAATTTGAAATTGGCCTCTGCTTCTCTTTGGATTTATTTTCCGTTGCTCGTATTATTTGTTTTGAAGTAGATAGTTTTTGATCTACAGTATACATTTATACATACAATCTGTACAGAACACGGCTATGTCCTGTGAATTCCACAGTGACAGGCACCAACACCCTTGCCTCGGTTTAAGATCGGGTGTTTTCAACATCGTTTATAAATTCAACCTGGGGATGAACGGCACATTCTGTTTTATATCTACAACTCAGATTGATATACTGTTTATCCAGCTACAATCACATAGAGTTTGTAAATACCAGGGTTTTGCAGGGAAGTAAAATGATTTTGAACGATCGAAATTCGGTATTAAAGAATAATTTATTAATTATGAGTATCGTAAAAGCCATAGAATGTGTAACAGCCGAGTATTACCAAGTTGGTAAATACCAGTTTCAAGTTTTAGTGACTCTACAAATCGATAGCATATTTTTTACTTTTTTAGAATGATGCAAAGAACAGTTATGAATAGACACACGGCCACAATAGATTCGACACCCATTCTTCACATTAGCATATTGAGAAAACTTATGTCTAATTTTTGAGGCTCGGCGTCGTCGGTTTGTCAAACAACTTTCAAATTATAAAAATAGATAGTTTTAAATCAGATGTGATTAAGATAACAGTTATTTTATGTTTTCCACCTGTAAACGAAGCAGAGGTATTGTTGTGTGAGGCTTTAAATTTGAGATTAAAGTGCATATCATTATTTATTCAATTACAAAAACAGCGTAAGGGGTTGATGTTGCTAAGATGCTACACTGAGGGGCCACCACCGACTATGTCGATTTCTATAGAATAATATCGGTTAGTCGCATAGTGCTATTGCTGTGTTTGGTACATCTTCAGTTAAAGTCAGTTCCAGCAGAATCATTGTAACAAAGTACCTAAGATAACGCTGAACCTGTGCAGGGGGTATTTTATTATTTGAAAATAATATTTTTTCATACTTTAATAGTACCTATAATTGTGTCTAATGTTTATTAATAATATAAAAACAAAGTCGCTTTTCACGTCTGTCTATTTTTCTACTAACTTCTCCTAATCAACATAACGAATTTTGAAACGGTTTTCACCGTTAGATCGATATTTTCCACACCAGTTTTATGTATAGAATATATTCAAAAAACCTTAAGAGATATATCAAAATGCACCTTCGTGAAGCTAGGGCGGTTCGCTAGTATTGTATGAAATTAATATGATAATAATAATGTGTTCGCAGATAGTCCCGGGTGGCGTCCGTTGGGGCACTATACACGCTTCCAACCTCGTCGACTCCTGGTTTCCGATGCAGGTCAGTTCTTAGCACTATCTAGCGTCTTTACCGAACTTTCCTCATAAATTAGTTTTAAACTATAACGGGTTCTTACCATGTTTTTTGTTTTACATGAGTATCCGATATTTCGCCGCTGTTGCAAAAATCGTGGTAAGCTTAAAACTACTAAAAAGGCCGCGTGATTTTTAAACAATATATCCATCTAAATTTTGTATGACAACAATACATCGGAACTATTTAATTCAATATTTTTATCATGAAACTAAAGCAAACGAACCTATTTTATTACATTTTCCGCCCGCAACTTCATTCGCGTCGAAAAGTAGCCTATACTCTATAAAAATCACATCGTTCGGTTAAAAACAAACAAGCAAACAATAATTTTGTAAGAAGGGAAAAAAGTAATAAATTTGGATGACTTTAAATAATTAAAATAAACCGTATAATTATTAATTTGCAGTGTAGGTATATATGTTTGTAACAGTTTGTATGTATGTTTGTTCAGGTCAAATCTTGCTACTGAATTTTATTGCAGTCACCCTCAACCGACTGAGCTGAAATTTTGCATACGCGTTGAGTTTGGATGACAATGACGTCATTCTTAATCCAATATGGCGCACTAGTTTTATTATTTTGCACAGATTTGTTTATCAGAGAAGAATAAGAAAAATAAACATTTACTTATAGAAAAGCGAATTTAAAAAAAAGTTTTTTCAATTTACTGACTTATTTGACGTAATGAAGTTGTTTGAAAAATTCAAATTCCTGCGTCATCAGAACAACAAACCATTTTAGTTACTATATTCCATTAAAGTCAAGAATATAAGTCAATGGATTTATAAAGAGAGGCGAGTAACAGACGAGTTATTTATTTTATTTTATTCGTAATTAGAAAGGAGTGGTTATATCAATTCTATCGTATGCGAACAGAAACTTAAAGTTTATGCTACAAACTCTGACAATATATTTTAGAATTAGTATCCTTACAAAAATTATAAATTTTAATGTGAATGTAAGTTTGTTTGTTTGTTACGCTTTCACGCCTAAACTACTGAACCAATTTTGATGTAGTTTGGTATAGAGATAGATTAGACCTTGAGAAATGACAAAGGCTTCATTTTATCCCACAGCTGGGTACGATTAACCTGTACTCCACGCGGGCGGAACCGCGGGCGGAAAGCTAGTACAAAATAGATAAGCTCTTAGAATTTAAGATAAAGATGCACTCCAAATGTTTAAAATAAAAGTATTAAATTAAGAAGAAGTGTGTGAATGCTCCGTTGAAATACTAAGAGCATCGCAATAATACACAATCAAGACAGCACTTGCAGGTACTCGTCACGTACACTACTTGCCGTCTCGCCTTTATTTCATTCAAAACGAAGTGCGGTTTTCTGGTACTTACAATAAAACATATTGCTACAATAAATACATATTACAAATATTTTCGTATTTAATCCCCTGCTGTGCCTACTGAGTCTCCTTCTACGGGCTTAAATATTCTTCTTCTTCTTCTCCTATATTTCTACCTATCTTCTATCTATACTAACCTATATCTATACTCTATACTAATACTAATATATAAAGAGGAAAGATTTAATTGTTTGTTTGTTTGCATTGAATAGGCTCCGAAACTACCGGACCGATTTGAAAAATTCTTTCACCATTAGAAAGCTACATTATCCCCGATGGACATAAGCTACATAATTTTCCTGAATTCCTAGGGGAACGAAGTCCCGGGCGGAATGCTAGTATATTAAAACCTGAATAAAATAAAATTAAGGCCGTATTACAGAAGGAGACACAAGTCTTGATCTATACTTAAGTATCGATGGTCTCTCTCTCTCACTATCAAAATAACAAAGACAAATGCTACTTAAGTATAGATCAGAGTCTGAGTTGTGTTCAGTAATAGTGTAGCGTCACTGTTCAAATATGTATCTACTTATTTCATAGTAAGTATGGGACTTTGTTTCCGTGGGAATTTGGGGAAATTATGTAGCACATGCATTAATCCAGGGTGTCAGCTACCTTCATACTAAAATTTATCAAAATTGGCCCCGCCGTTTGAGCGTGAAAAAGTAACAAACATCCATACATCCATACATACAATACAGGCTTTCGCGTTTTTATGTAATATATTACTATTTTAAAGTACTTAAACTCTATATGCGGAAAACAATGTGACATTGTCTTGTACGTGTACGATCATTTTGTTGAATACTAGCATTCCACCCGTGACTTCGTTCCTGTGGGAATTCGGGAAAATCATGTACCCTATGTCCATCACGGATAATATAGCATTTTAATGGTAAAATAATGTTTCTAATCGGTCCAGTAGTTTCGGAGCCTATTCAATGCAAAAAAACAAATAAACAAACAAACAATCAAATCTTTCCTCTTTATAATATTACTAGCATTCCGCTCGGGACTTCGTTCCTGTGGAAATTCGGGAAAATAATGTAGCCTATGTCCATCGGGGATAATGTAGCTTTCTAATGGTGAAAGAATTTTTCAAATCTATCCAGTAGTTTCGGAGCCTATTCAATGCAAACAAACAAACCAACGATCAAATCTTTCCTCTTTATAATATGTATAGATAGTATAGATATACTATAGTATAGACAATCATACCCGCTTCTTGGATAAATAATGGACATGTATAGGATATATTATGTACTACATTTTTTAATACTCGTATATAGGGTTTTTAACCGTGTGATGATCGGTTCGGATTAACACCTCCCCATCTCTTTCCGTAGGCGTCGCAAGAGGCGACTAAGGAAACTCAATGAGACCTGCCTCCTATCAATCCATCCTAGACAACGGCGGCACCTCAATTTGCTCTGAATCTGAGGTGTCGACCTATGGTTTCATGTGGTGTGGTAGGTTCTGTAAAGGGCCGTCTGGTTCGTGCGTGACCATCCTCCTACCAAAGTCCGACGCCAAAGAGCATGCTGTGTTCCGTCGGTGCGTAAGAGTACCAGTGCCTAGGCATTTTCTGGTTAACTCGCTCCATCGTCGACCTCATCTATGACCTTCGTCAAGATTGAGGTCAAGAGTTAACCCTTCTCATAATAAAAAAAAATACTTTAAATTAGGTAGCAAAACTTTAGGGGGTGCTTCTGGGTGATTCGGGGGGTGATAGGGATGAAACTGAACAACT
The DNA here is from genome assembly GCA_949987775.1 of Aproaerema taeniolella. NCBI lineage: Eukaryota > Metazoa > Arthropoda > Insecta > Lepidoptera > Gelechiidae > Aproaerema > Aproaerema taeniolella. The sequence goes on along the minus strand of OX465242.1, from coordinate 22,463,532 downwards.
TCCCCTCAAGAACTTATACAAAGTAAATAAAAAAATACATTACTAAAGGCAATCAGCCGTCGCACAAGTCGGAGAGGCAAACTTGTTCAGTGTAATAGACTGTTTCTCGTCCTTAATTTTCGCTAATTTAAAGTAACCTATACCTATAGTCTCTAGTAAGTAACTTAACCAAAAGGACATATTACGAGCTATCTTCGTTTTCGGAAGCGTTTCCCTTAAACCGCACCCTTTATGTTAATTTCCATATTTTTTGAAAATCTAAAATTATGTAAGTTCTTCCCTATTCAGGTAACACACGTCCACTGCTAGAAACTGGTACAATAATAACATGAATTAGAAATTATTAATAAATTACATTTAGATAATCAGAATAACGATAACATATTTAAGCTTACTGTAATGAATCGTATATCTGATAAATATATTTCCTACATCAGGTATGAATTTAGTCATGCGATTGTCAACTTTACACAATAGTTATTAAAGTAAGGGGAGGCGCGCATGTACCCGTGGTGCCCTCATCCTGCGATGTTGTTAGTGGAGGTAGTGGAGTAGGAAAAAAGTAACTCATAATGGATCATCACAAAATTATTTAATTAATCGGAATCTACTATATATATAGCACTACTGGATACACGTCATAGATATACAAGGTGTTTAAAAAAAAAAACAAAAAAAAGATAATTCAAAATTAATTAAAATTTATCTTTTTGCGCAACTCTATTACAAATATGACAAGTATGTCATATTAATTATATGAAACTTTCATTTTGAAAGATGTCAAACTGTGCAACTGATTACTAGAGTTGCGACTATTTCACTTTTAAAATTAAATTTTGGAATTTATTTTTTTGGGTTTTACTGTACAGGGTACAGGGCTTTAGGTAAATCTCTTTCAACCTCTCGGGTGGTTAATCAGTCCCTGAAACTGAACACCTTCCCCAAGGAACATAGGTCAAAATACGATTAAAAAAATTTGAGTTCCCATACAAACTTCATCAGCTTATAGCGCATTTTGTATGCGAGATCAAATTTTTTTTCGTATTTTGACATATGTTTCTTGGGGAAAGTTGCTCAGTTTCATGGTTTGATTTTGCACCCGAGAGGTTGAAAGAGATTTACCTAAAACCTGTATATGTTTAATCTAGTTATACAGGGCTTTAGGTATCTCTCTTTCAATCTCTCGGGTGGTTAATCAGTCCATGAAACTGAATAACTTCCCCAAGGAACATAGGTCAAAATACGAAATTAAACATAATTTCAATAAATTAAAGAATTGTTAACCACAGCAGTGTTGCCAACTATTGTCTAGAACATTTAAATGCGACATTTTTATCCCAGAGTATCGTTTCTAATTTGATTCCAAGGAAATGTCTTATTTCTGCAAAAAAACACATTGATAAAAGACTGAAAGTTAGGTAAAAAGTTGTTATCAGTAATACAAGTTTTTTTAAAGTTATGAATGAAATCGTGCTAGTCGGTGCACGTTATCAAGTTACTCGATGATCGACTCTTTTTAGGGTTCCGTTCCCAAAGGGTAAAAACGGGACCCTATTACTAAGGCTCCTCTGTCCGTCCGTCCGTCCGAATTTTCGCAGATGAGGTATTTCTTTGTGCCCTATAACAACAAATACTAAAAACCAGAATAAAATAAATATTTAAGGGGGCTCCCATATGTACAACAAACGTGATTTTTTTGCCGCTTCTATAGAGGTAATGGTTTTTATAGAGTCCGACTCGCACTTGGCCGGTTTTATAGGTAATGGTACGGAACGGAACCCTTCGTGCGCGAGTCTGACTCGCACTTGCCCGTTTTATTTCAGAATGTTTTTTGTGGCTGCTTCGCATGTAACAAGAGGAAGCAATTTGCCATGTGTAACTAACAGTACACATTTTATTTTGTTTTATGTATTTCCTGAAGATTAATTTCTTGTAAGTTGCGATTAAATAGTACTTTATATGAGTATTACAACCGCAAGGCCGAAAGTCCAGAAAAGACCCTGATCTAAAAGGCATGACTTAGAGTATAGAGATTAGGGAAGTATCCCCTAAGGTAGACTTTTTACCAAGGACCGACTTTCTAGCTACCAACACCTATAGTGGGCGGCAAATTGAATGTTTTCGTTAAATTTGTTCTCATTGTGATAAAAGCGTGATTTTTTTACCGTGCTTAGGGGATACCATAGCGATTATTTTAAGATATGGAGGCAAGCTGGATTTGACCCCTATCGCATTTTAGAGGTCAAATTGTAATTTCGATGACGTTTTACTCCGTTTTGTGTATTTTTATGAATCCATTTTGGAGGGGTATTAGAAATTTACATATGAAAACACATCTACACATCACCTGCTTTCCAAGACACCTAAATCATCAAAATCGGTTTAGTAGTTTAGGCAGGAGCTATTCCCAAAAAAAAAGAAATTTTATTCGAGTAGTAATTATATCTATTCTCGTATGAAGTCGTATGGGAACCCATATTTTTGGGATAGAAGGACAAGCCTTGGCACACTTGTTCCTTAGGTGATTAGTGTGGTAAACGCCCAGGAGTTTGCCTCGGGGAGGGGGGGGGGGGGGGTGAACTTTTTATACACCACGCGCACTAAGACTAGTCATAACTGCAAATGTTTAGTTATTAGGGCAAGTTTGGTATAGTTTTCAACTAAATAAAAGCGGCTCGGTTGATTTCTGAAACAAACAAAGAGCGTTTCCATACAAAAAAGTTGAATTATAGTTAGTCAAAAAAAAATTAACAAAATTTTTGGTAATGACCATAAACTTTACAAATGTACTTAAATTTAGTTTTAAGAAATATATTTGAAAAGCCACATTCATACAGATCCAAAAAATATAAGCTTTGTTGAGATATACTCGTATACATAAAAATATTGTAAAAAAAACATTAACTCAACGCAAAATTTAAGAAAAATACAAGACAACTCTAAGGCATTTCTAGCAGACATAGCAGCGATTAATTTAGAATACAATTAGTGTTTAGTGTATGAATCAAGGAAAAACTAAAATATTTTGCAGTTTTAGTCCAGTTTTCTAGATACATAAACTGCATAAATAACTTTGTAACTCTATATATTTATATAGGATTACAAAGTTAGTTATGCATCCTATGAATTATTATAGGATAAGAAAGTTACAGTAGTATATTTTTTAGATCTGTATGAACACAGCTTTTGAAATATATTTTTTTAAAGTAAATTTCGGAACATTTGTAAAGTTTATGGTCGTTACCAAAAATTTTGTTAAATTTTTATTTTTTATTTTTGACTATAATTCAACTTTTTTGTATGGAAACGCTCTTTTTTTGTTTCAGAAATCAACCGAGCAGCTTTTATATAGTTGAAACGATACCAAACTTGCTTTTTATAGCAAGAAATTTGCAGTTATGACTAGTCTTAGTGCGCGCGGTGTGTGAAAAGTTCATCCCCCCTCCCGCCCTCAAAATCGGGTGATAGAGGCAAACTCCCGAGCGTTTGCCATACTAATCCACCTAAGAAACAAGTTTGCCAGGGCCCATCCTTCTATCCAAAAAATGTGGGTTCCCATACGACTTCACACGAGAATGGATGTAATGTAACCACTACGCTAATAAAATTTCTATTATTTTGGGAATAGCTCCTGCCTAAACTACTAAACCGATTTTGATGATTTAGGTGTCATTGGAAAGCAGGTGATATGTAGATGTGTTTTCATATGTAAATTTCTAACACCCCTCCAAAATGGATTTATAAAAATACATAAAACGGAGTAAAACGTCATCGAAATTACAATTTGACCTCTAAAATGCGGTAGGGGTCAAATCCAGCTTGCCTCCACATCTTAAAATAATTGCTATGGTATCCCCTCAGAAAACATTTTTTCAAATTTCCGACAAATACTAGTAAGCATGATCGATCAAAGAAAAAAGGTATTTTTGTCAAAATTGTCTGGTGGTGCTCGAATTAACCAATTCCTAGTATCTTCACTTAGGTCACTTCGCTTGGTCTTTGATGTTTTCTCAAATCGTTGATCATTATGCAAACTGATTGAACACATATAATTGGAAAACTGAATTTGCGAGCTCCACTCTCTCCTGAATCTTTTGTTCGTACCAAAAATATTGTATTGTTAGTAGAATTTCATATCAAAATAAAATAAAAACAATTTAACGCTTCATCGTCCACTGCTTGGTTTGATGACTTTTGGAATTTAAGTTATCGTACGTTTCCGATGTAATGTGATACGAGTATGTCGTGATTTGGTGAATGTGGCCGGACTTATACGTGTAAAGTTATATTAAACGCACCATTAGAGCTTCGCGCTCTGTGACATCGGCTATTGTTCTCTTTCCTAGTTTCGTTAATCGATGAGTGCGTTGCGCGTGCGCAGCCAAACGTGTATTATAATATAAATTTAAATGTAAAAAAATACATTAATTCAATTAAAGTTGTGTAACTAGATTTAATTTTATAATATTAATTTACTTGATATGAACAACAACCACTTTTTACAGAAAAGCATAGATAGAAAAGTCATGCAAGTTTAAAAAAAGGGTGTAAGGGACAACTTAGCAAATACTTAAATGGTGCAATCTAACCACAACTACGCAAGTCATCATTTTCCCCAGAAACGTCAAGTTAAGGAGTTTTCGTTATTTACCTACTTTGCGTAGAGACGTGGTTACCCTGCGCCGCGCCGCTGTTATAATGCGATGTACATTGCTGGTGTTTAGGGTTCCGTACCCAAAGGGTAAAGACTCCGCTGTCCGTCTGTCCGTCCGTCTGTCACCAGGCTGTACCTCATGAACCGTGATAGTTAGACAGTTGAAATTTTCACAGATGATGTATTTCTGTTGCCGCTATAACAAAAATACTAAACAACAGAATAAAATAAATATTTAAGGGGGCTCCCATAGAACAAACGTGAATTTTTGTTCCTTTTTTATAGATGATGGTTGGAACCCTTCGTGCGCGAGTCCGCCTCGCACTTGGGCGGTTTTTTGTGTTTTATGCTGTTATAAATGGCGTGTATTAGATTAAATGATTTAATTTTAAAGCAGAAATTTTTTTTTAAATTGTCATGTGGAAAATCATTCAGAATCATGGGCTCGGTCATTCTCGCGGCACGGTGTTCTCCGTCTAATTACAGTCACGATTTTTATTTTTCATATTTTTCTTTGTATAAGCAAAAAAAGACGTAAAATTACACAAATCTATGCATTTGGCCCAACAATCAACTTTTTGATTTGGGAGTTATAAAGGACCAAAGTTATGGCCGTGACGATAATTAGGTTATCCGTGACAGGAATGAGAAAAATGCTGTCTTTTCTTTGATTTCTTTTATTATCATAAATGATGTTGACATTAAACATTGTAATTACAAGAAAACACACGAATAATTAAATCTACCTTTATAAAATTAGGTATTACAAATTTTTTTTTTTATTATTATTATTATTAATCGGTTTGCTCTTCACCACAATCTAGCACAAAGGTTAAGATGCGGTCGAGTATATAGTAAGCTCACCCCGAAAATGCCTATTCATTCAAACTTAAATGAGAATTGGATTATATGAGCTCGGAAATACTGAAGCAGACAGGGAATTCCATTCCTTGGCTGTACGCAATATAAAAGATGATGAAAAGCGCTCAGTGCGCATCTGGGGCATCAAGACAAGGTAAGGGTGGTACCCCGCCGTGCATCTGGAAGTCCGATAGAAGAAAATGGCTGGTGGAATGAGCTTATGCAGCTCCTGTGCACACTCTTCGAAGTATATCTTGTAAAAAAACATAGGCGAAATACTTTGACTTAAGACTTTGTAGTTTATTTGTAACCAGCTTTTTGTCACCGATGAGTTTTCTGGTTCTGCGATCCACCGAGTCCAATGCTATTTGGTATTTGGCTGAACCATCCCAAAGGATACTCTAAGCACCATCGCACCTGAGCTCTACGAGTATAGAGAGACAGGAGTTGATCGGGCATGAAGTACTGCCTAACCTTATTTAAGGATGCCCCAGCTTTTTAACCGCAGTTTGGGCTTTGGACTTTACGGAGGCACCGATGTTAAAATTAACAGATAGCTTCATGCCGAGAAGTTTAAGCTTACCGGTTATTGGAACAGATATAACTTAGAAAATAGGAGTCAGATTAAGCGACTCCGTTTCGCAGAGAACAGAAACTCCTGTGTTTAGTGGCGTTGAAACTAACCAAATTGGAAGACAAGACTTACTCGCTCTACTAGCGTTCTTCTCTCTGAGACAATTTAATCCCCACCGGCTCTCCGACCTGATAGGTATCTCTTCATGACTGTACTGTTATCTGCGTACGCAACAACTCTATATAGGCAAAAGCATGTCGTTGATGTGCAGCAGGAAAATGGTCGCAGAGAGAACGGACCTCTGAGGAACTACGGCGTCAATAGCCATCAGATCGAGGAGCAGCTATTGATAACTACTTGGATCGACCGTTTACTCAGAAAGTCAGCTATCCAGTCACATAAGTCGCTAGGGATACCGTACGCTGATAGTTTGCTTAGCAGACTTGCATGCCAAACCCTGTCAAATGCCTTCGAGATATCCAATGACGCGGCGAGAGCTTCATCATGTTTCTCGCAGCAGTGCGTGACATATACCAGAAGATCCCCAGTTGACCGTTCCCGGCAAAAGCCAAATGGCGATAGATCGATAATTGCAGGAGTTGGCACGGCTACTCTTTTTGGGCACTGGTTGCAAGTTAGCAAGCTTTCAGGACTTAGGTGCGATTTTTGTCTTGAGGGATAAACGGTACAGGCTTGTCAGTACAGGAGACCACTCGGGACCACAGCATCTAAGTCTTTAAACGTGGCATATGTACGGCTCCAAAAAAGCTTGGACTTAAATCTCTTGTATTTCTGTTCACCGTTTGCAAAGTGGTTTTTCTCCCTAAACGCTGTTTATAAGATCAGGATCATTCGCTGTCTAAGCTTGTTTTGCTCCAAAATTTCTTCTCGAGTTCGTTTTTATTTTTCACAGTATCTGTAAAAATAAATTAAGCACGTCACCCACATACCTAATTATTGCGCTACAGAGTTTTTATGTTAAATTCAATCAACAGGCTTTTAGTGGAAAATCAAAAAGGTAAGAAACAAAAGTTAAAAGGTAAATTATAATTCAAGTCACGTAAACCGTTACAGAATTAGGTTACAAGAATAAGAGAAACGAAGGTTTTTTCAAGTTTGACAAAAAAATGTAAATAATATGTATACTGAATAAAGCATCAGCTCAACGGCGCATTTCTGCGTATGATCATTTACTGACAAAATTTTTATGCATAAATTAACAAAATTAAATGCGTGGACGAGAATAAGAGAAACTCGAAATCGAAACCACGCGGACGGTAATTAGGTACTTACGTTTGTACAGCGGCAACAGATCACGTTTGCACAGCGGCAACGATCGGATAGCTTCGCCCTAAAGTCACGACGTTACTGACGAACTTTTAAATTAAGTTAAAGCATAGATTCTGGGTTTTGGACGACAGACGGTAATTAGGAGAACAGCTTTGAAAAAATAATTTTAATTGTTTTTTTACAAAACTTTATATCAGTCATCCTGTGTCCTATTAGGAAATACCTAGGTCTATCCACAAAAAAAATCAGCTCCGAAATATTAAAGAATCAAAAATGAGGTCTGGCGAGAATGACCGGGCTGAGCTCAGGGTTTCAGTTTTTGCTAAGTTGTCCCTTACACCCTGTATATAACCTGAAACCCATATTTATTAACGTAGAATACATTTATAATGTAAGTAATGCAATCTACTCACCAAAGACCGTTATTAAATTTTCTGTAAGTGAACACAAATGGCGCCTTTCTTGCAAGTTTCAATAAAAGTAACATAATAATTGAAGAAGTAAAAAATTCACCAACAACCGAGGGAGCGTTGTAGAGTCGCTGCTTTCAACAATCTGGGCGTTCAGAGGTTTATCACTATTCAGAGATATTCAAAAATAAATAAAAAAGCGACCGAGATTAAAAAAAAAATTCAGTCAATGGAAGGCCCATGCCCCTTTGAGAGAACCTATACAGGGTGTTAAGTAATTCGATCTTATCCTCTCAGGTGGTGAATCTGCCCATGAAACTGAACAACTTTCCCTAAGAACAAATGCCGAAATACGAAAAAAAATTTTTTACTACATACCCATACAAAATGATTTATCAGTTGATGCAATTTGTATGGGAAGTTAACAATTTTTTTTCGTATTTCGGCATTTGTTCTTAGGGAAAGTTGTTCAGTTTCATGGGCTGATTCACCACCCGAGAGGATAAGATCGAATTACTTAACACCCTGTATATGGGCTGATGATATGATACCTAATATGTATATTTAGTCTACTGTCTTATTCAATAGTGATACCTGAAAATAGTTATATTTTTATTATCTGTAATACATTACTGAGATCCTTCCTTAACGTGTAGGTGTAATCAAGTCTAGGAAACAGTGTACAATAAGAGATTTACATACGTACAACCTAGGTACAGATCATTACGACTTGTGTTGTGTCGGGAACGCATCATTATTTCACGTGACTACAGATTTTTATAGTTAATGGCCCTATGAATACTCGGGGCAAGTAAACAAACTTCTAAAATAGGTAACCCTAAAATTGGAACTGTTTTGGTCACCATTTTGGATTTAAGTAATTCAAAATTATTTTCGAATAAGTATGATTAAAACATTTCACGGTGATTTTACTCAGTTGCGTAAACGCAAACGTAAATGAGATTCATATGAAGGGGAGAGGGGCGAGCGGGAACCGCGGGGGGAATAGTGACAGGATTCACGGTCCACCTAACGAACACAATGATCGTACCCAATACGTGATCGATTATGCTGTTATATGTATACTTGTATACCCAGCTTTATATGTGGTACCTGGAAGTTTGTACTTACACGTGCGTTTAGTCCTCTATTTGTATTTATCGAAATAAGCGGCAATTTTACGGACTAGTTGACCCGATTTCGTATGAAAATGTAGCTGAGCCTGGTTAATGGATACTTGATATTGTTCCCCTTGAGAAACATCAGATGATGTGGGAAGTCAATATAGAAACTGAATGATGTACAGTCAACAGCACATCAGGTTACCACAAACTGTAAAATTTCCCCAATGGATAGTAAACTCTAATGCTTGGAGATAAAAATGAAAACCGATTGAAGAAATTTGTCAGTTTTGGATAGCATGATGTACCGTTGTCCCTGTACCTGCAAACGTTATCCATTAAACCATTTTATGAAACTTACCTTTTTTTTGATATAGAACTAACATCATCGCCAAAGGAGGTCAGGCAATCAATTTTGTGAAAAATAAAAGGAGGCAAAATCGAAATCTTGTTCTGTTAAATAAACATAATAACTTTTAGGTTAAACATGGACCTTATTACTATTATAGGTAAAATGAAAGTTACCAAATAGGTCTAGAGACACCACTTGATGTCTGCATAGTCACAGTCTAGCGCTAAATAGCGTAATTTTAATGTCTTTATTCTAAAAAAAATACCTACACTAACTCAGGTTGGAGTAAGTGTTATTGATAAAATTTGCGAATACTACGACATAGATAAGTACGTTGTTCAAATACTGATTTATATGTATTTATCTAAATACGAGGGAAACTTATCAGGCCTATCACTAAGTAAACGGGCTGGCTTACTTATGGTGAATTGCGAGTACCTGCGAGGAAGTCGTTTCTGGCTCGTATTTGAACATTGATTCACTTGTCATTCGTTTTAAAAGTACTCTCCGGATATTTTAGTACTGAAAATGTCCTTTATCATGCTAAATTATTCAATTGCGAGGACGCTCCGGACCTTGTTCCCTTGGGAAATTCGTAAAATCTAGTACTACTATTGTTACTTAGAAACGGATCCTTACATCGACTTTCGTCATCTTTTTAATGTTTTCCGTTTCCTGTAGTAGTTTTAAGAAATTCTCAGTTCAGGGTGCCTTTTTATCAAAGGTAAGCTTATGCAGACTTTTAGACTTCAGCAGGCCGAGTACGATAGTGACAGCGCCGCGACAACACCCCGGCCCTATGTCAAAATGTCAACATTGACAACGCCATAGGGCGAGCAATCCTTGGCGCGGGACCCTCGCGCAATCTGAGTGAGTGAATGAAGTTTGTCGTTATCGTGATAGAGTTGCTGGAAATTCGGCCTTAGGAAAATAAGAATAATCGTACTGACACGACACTTTTATTTCAATAGAATAACAAATGAATAAAGATCTTTACTTAAAAATAAAGACTGTGTAACTAGTGTAAATTCAAATAAAAGTTAACGACATGGGGCAGGTCTACAAATGTAAAAATTCACGATATGGGGCCAGTCTACAAATGTAAAAGTTAACGACATGGGGCAGGTCTACAAATGTAAAAGTTAACGACATGGGGCAGGTCTACAAATGTAAAAGTTAACGACATGGGGCAGGTCTACAAATGTAAAAGATAACGACATGGGGCAGGTCTACAAATGTAAACGTTAACGACATGAGGCAGGTCTACAAATGTAAAAGTTAATGACATGGGGCAGGTCTACAAATGTAAAATTTAACGACATGGGGCAGGTCTACAAATGTAAAAGTTAACGACATGGGGCAGGTCTACAAATGTAACTTTCATGGAACAACATCATCTTTTTCGAGTGACTCATTTAAAATGACTCATTTTAAAAGGCTATTACTATTTTTATGTTATTAATACTTGGTTATTAAAATATTGCTCAATCATAATTTGCTGGACTAAATCAATTTTGTAAGTAACAACATAAATATTCCATTTCTCTAAAATAGTCCATATAAAGTTTCTCTAGTACTAGTTTTAACTAAGGTTCACAGTTTTTAAAACATCTATGGAAAGTATTGTATTATAGTTAAAAAAGCAAGTATTAACAAGAAAACTTAATCTAGACAAAGGCACGGACATAAAGTCTGTGGATGCTAATAGTAACATAAAAAAGGTTCAACTTCTTTTAAGTAAAATGTGTAATAAAAACATGTCTGTGGATGCTAATAATAACAGAAAAAGGTTCAACTTCTTTTAAGTAAAATGTGTAGTAAAAACATGTCTGTGGATGCTAGTAATAACATTTAAAAAAAGGTTCAACTTCTTTTAAGTAAAATGTGTAATAAAAACATGTGTATGTCAACGGAAAATTGTAAAAACCGTAAAAATCTCCTGCGACATTACAATTTGCCCAGTAAAATTACGATTCCACGAAACTATAAGGGCCGCCAGCATGAAGTGTTAAACTTTTGTAGGATCGGTTAGGTTGCATTAGTTTTATAAAAAGTCCCTCAACGTGAAAAAAAATTAACCAGTTCAAAATCTTACTAACAATTGTTTGACAATGTTACGTCGAAATAAATAAAAGGACAAAAAAAAAATATACATCTAAACACTTAACATTAGGCATACATAATTGATAACTCCGTTATAATTTTTTTATAGAAATTTAGCAAAGACAAAAATGATATCATTACATCATTCAGTACACATGTTATTGAGATGATTAGGGAGATACACATTTTACACATGACTGTACTTATGATTACTGTGTACGTTTGCTCAAACAAAAGAACAAACTGAACCTTGAAATAACTCCATTTAAAAAACTTAATTTGTGTTACTTTGTCGTGATATATAAATTGGACGATTTGAGTTCACGGAGTTTTCATTTAGAAAGTATGTGTTGAGACTTACAAATAAAATAAAATTAAAGTTAAAAAAAACCATCATAAACGAATAAGCTTCTTATGTTCAACCAAAAAAACAACATAAAACACGACGAATCTCAAATCAAACAAAACGTTTCATCATATTACTATCTAAATGTATAGTAAACTTACTAATTGTATGGTAATAATGGTTTATAAGACAGGTGGTATCCTCACTCATACTTTATATTAATCATATTATACATATAATCATTATTCATATGAGTCATGGATGTTTTTTACGTCGATTGATAAATGACGGTCGATCCAAGTAGTACCCTACAGTATCGGTGTCGATCTGAATGAATCGCGCTTTGCACTCGCCGAGCTTATTCTAAACTTTTTAACAGGCGATGTTTTGGATTTGTTACAAAATCATAGTATTCTTTTATCATTAGACCAAGATGCAGCGGATTTAAAATTTTTACCTACAAGTACCTACACTTAGATTCTTGGCCAAAATAATTCAATAGACTTTTCTCAAAAGCTCTTCGTCAGAAACGTTGTTTAATAAAACTCGAATTGAGGTTTTTAGACGCTTACGTTTAACATTTTATTAGTTTTGAGGTACAAAAGAAAAGATACACAATGTAAAAACAGGAAACCTATTCCCGGGGCTCACTATAAAATCTATAAAGTGCAGGCAATCTAGGTTAGGGCGACGCGGCCCCAAATCGTTGTGCCTGTCTCTGTTTGACGGCGTACGAACGAGCGGGACGGCGGCCGGTGACCTAGAGTAGCAGGTTGAGAATCCGGAAGGTACGAAGAAACCGGCTCCGCCGTGCATTTTTCCGTTCAATGGAAAGCTCTACGCTTACATCGCAAAGTGATGGGATTCTCTCATATTTTTAAGCAAAATCTTAAAGATGTTACTTCACTGCTAGAGTAGTAAAAGAAACACTGAGAATGGGCCAGCTGTTAACTTCTCCCAGGCGTATTGTGGAAAGTAGTAAGTGCGAGGATGCGAGACTTTTGCTATATTGTGGGTGAGAGGCTGACAACCTATCACCACTATATACATATTCCATCTAATAACCCTCAGAGTGAACGTCAAGTGCGAACCCATTCGTTGTAAAAAAAAGTGGTTCCAAAACCACATGATATTCTGCCTATCCCGAAAAGGATAATAGATAAATGGAGATATCTTAAAAATGTCCTCCTAATTTTTGTTATTATTCCTTGAATTTATCTTTTCCCTTCATTTCCTTCAGATGTTATAATTGATTTATTGATGACAGCAAGTGTTAGGCCAATCATGCTGACAATTACGTAAAAAACTAGAAATCTCCATCTTGAGTCCTTTGAAAATAGCTTTACCAACATTTTTAACATAACCTAAGCGGTAGATAACCTAAGAGGTAGTTAGGGCTACACAATTTTATTTTCAGATTTCAGGTTTTTTTGTGTTTAGGTCTAATAATCAAGACAAAATGCATATAATATAATCAGAATGACTTTATTTTAGCCACACAAATACCGCATTTTTTTAAAAAACATACTTGACGCGATTGATTTAAATTTATCCACTGGAGGACACCGGAGCCGGGTAAATTCAAATTCATAATTGGGCTTTGATAAGCCTATAGAAAGGAGATTTCTTTCTTATAAGTACCTAAGGGAATTTTTTATCTAATTTATCTCTTTTACAATAATGTCTGTGGGCCAAACATAGCAATGTGATAGGAGGAGATCGTGTGACCGTCTGCGTGGCTCGCACCACGCCGCTGCTTGGAAGATAGCGCGTCCCATTTGCGCATGCGCGTGCGTCTGTGTCGTCATCTGCGCGCGCGCTTTCTACCCCGCGGCGGTGTGCACTGCCACATTCCGCACCCGCCGTGCCGCCGCCGGCGAGCCGCGCGCTAGGAAAAACGCGAACTTGTCTGTTTGTCTGTCCCACTGATGATGAGTGGAAATAAGCTGATTTGTAACTAAGTTTTTTATTAATTTATTTAGGTTCGCCAACAATTATTTACAGTAGTTCTTACAACATTAACAAAATCACAAAAATCAAACACAATAATCATTTATAGATAAACTCCTCACAATTAAAAACATTATTTTGTATTTCATATAAAAAGTTACTTTGCTCCCGTGGAAATTTTGCAATAAATTATACACATAAACCTTCCCCTTAAATCACTCTGGTCTATTACAGAAAACTGTATGATAATCCGTTCAATCGTTTTTAGTCTTATCGCGTTTAGACAGACAGACAGACAGATAGACGCGGCAGGGTACTTTGTTTTAAAATATAGTACACTAGCTGTCTGTCCGGGACTTCGATCCGTGCGAATTTGGGAAAAGTAGCTTATGTTACACAGGGATAATGTATCATTCTAACGGTGAAAAAATTTTTGAAATCGCTTTACTTAGTAGTTTTTGAGTTTATTCGTTACAATCGTACAAAAATACAAATTTTTCCTCTTTATAATATTAATATAGATATAGTACTAGCTTCCTTCTCGGGACTTCGTTCTCGTGGAAATTTAGGAATGAACTATAATATTCTAAAGATGATTCTATAGAAAGGTTATGGTGAAAACCATATAAAAAATCGTTCAAAAGTTTTTGAGTTTATCGCGTTCAGGAAATAAGGAAACTGTAGTAGGTATTAGGGTTAGGCCAGACATTCTATACCGCGTCTCTCCAGACAGCCCTCAGACGTTTTTTTAAAGTTTTGAGTAAATGTAAAGTCAGAAAGAAAATTGTTTCTTAATTTAGATATTTTATAATCAATTTTAATTTAGATGTTTTTTAATATTTCGTTATAATCAAGCAAAAATAGTTAACTTAATTTTGATAAGTAGATAATTTTACATGTTTATTTTTTATTGTTAAATTTTATTATGCTTATATAAGATGCATCGTACTTCATATTTTTTTTATTGGTATGTTGATTTTTATTTAATGATATATACTTTATATTTTTTGATACTGATTATAATAATAATGATAGAAAAATAACGAGTTTCAAAAATAAATTTGTGTTAATTGATGATTTTCCATGCTAGTAATTATCTTATTTTAAAATAATCAAATCAAATCATTTAGTCGCTTAAAACACGGTATAAATTGATTTCATAAAAAATAAAAAAGTACAGTCATGTTTTGCTATTTAGAATCAGCATATCAATCAAGATTTTTAATTTAAAATTATACATTTATTTAAATAATGTCAAATCAATTAAATGCCATAAAAAAACTAAAATTAAAATTATAAAATGTCATAAATTATTTAAAACCTACGCAACTCCACATTTCTGTCAAACAGTTCTTTGTCGTTATAAAAGTTTTGTGCACTAATCCATTAAAATTAATTTCAATTTGAATAAACTATTAATATATTGCTCACTTCAAGAAATTTTCACTTTATGAAAAGTTTCACTGCCTATGGGCAACTAAACGCGCGGCTACTTCATGAAATGGTCAAGATATCATGAAGTAGCTTAGCTGAGCGATAACCGCTTAACGCAACCATAGTCGTTTGCGCATGCTGTCGCGGCACGCTCGCTTCGCTCGCTCGGCTCGTGCGTTGGGGGTCGTAGTTCTAACCTAACCAATCCGTTAAGGGTTTTTGACTAATATTTTGTTTCTTATTTCGACCAATATTTTGTCGACAACCTATTTATACGATTCGGGCCCCGATTCTGTAACTGGTGTGTCGTTGGGATGGAGGCTATTTTATCTGTTCAGGTAGCAAAACTGAGAATCATTTAATTTTCATATACTTGCTGACAACCACCCCGACCAGCAGCGTCACCGCCAAGCGAACGTAAAGTTGCAAACAACTTAGCAACTGAAAATTCAGTTGGCGGTGGCGCCACCGGTTAAAGTAGCCGTCATTAGATGTATGAAAGGATAGTTCTCAATTTCGCCACCTGAACGGATAAAATGGTGACTATTCCATCGACACGCAACTGAGGTTACAGAATCGGGGCCCCGGCCAAACGAAGATGACAAAATCGTTAAACGTTGACAATTTAATTATCTGGTCAAATTAAGTTCCCCTTTTCATGAAATGCGACCATTTCATGAAGTGAGAAAATCTACGATATGGCCACGATATAGACCTAACGTCGCGAGTCAACACTTTTCGAAAGGGCTGAAGTATAATATTTTGTACAAAATTTTCAACCTCCATGGCTGCAAAAAAATTGTATCTCACAAAATTTTATTACGTTGAGGAACGCGTAACCTGTAGAGGACTCCGGACGGATACGAAAGCATTGTTGCCCAAGCTGAAACTGAGACGCTCAGTTCGTTTGCGCTTCGCGCTCGCTCGGTCAGATATGATGAACAAACCGCTTGCCAATCAAGAAGTGAGTGAAGTTGCGTGATATATTGAATTACTTACTTTAAATTAGTTAGCGAAAATCAAGCATGTGAATTAGCCCACGAAACTGAACCACTTACTTGAGCCCCAATTCTGTAACTTCATTTGTGAGTCGATAGAATAGTTGCCTTTTTATCCATTCAGGTGGCGAAATTGATAACTATCCAAATTTCATACATCTAATGACCGCTGCTTTAACTGGTGGCGCCACCGCCAACTGAATTTTCAGTTGCTAGGTAACTTGCAACTTAAAGTTCGGCTGACGATGGCGCTGCTGGTCGAGGTGATTGTCAGCAAGTATATAAAAATTTTATAATTCTTAATTTTTCCACCTGAACAGATAAAATTGCATCCATTCCATCGACACACAACTGAAGTTACAGATTCCTGAAGGAACATCGGTCGTTATATGAAAAAAAAAGATACTCTAAGTACTCATGTTCATCATGAGTACTTAGAGAAGGAGATGGTGGTAGTTCATGACACGAACTAATTCAGGTACTTTCCTAAACATCGAAATAAGTTGTTCTCACGTTTAAAATTCTAATGCGTTTTAGAAAGAAATACTTAGCCTATAGGTAACTATTACTAATATATTAGGCTAAGTATGTCTTATGATATACGTTGATGTGCATACGATACGGCTTAATTCGTTTTGTGTCTTTTAAAATTAAAGTTCATTTTTCACCAACAATCGCGCAGATGACTGACATTGGCATAAAAGCTTTTAAGAATTTCTCATTGCATGTGCGAACAATGCGCTATGCTGCACTAACATGTAATTTAGACACAATGAACGTAATTTCGCCCGAAAAGGCTGCTTCCTCTTTGCGACGCATGTCATCGAGTCAGCGCCTCTACTCCATTATTTGCATTGCTTATCTTCTATTCACACATTCTAACCACTTATCGGTCGACTAAAGACTGGAAATGCTGTTCCATAAGTCATAGTCACTTCCCGCCTCGTCCGTAGCCACCAACCTATATCGACATGTGCCTACCTCAAACACAAATATTTTGAGAAACTAGCGATTAAACTCGTTTGTCGATAAAATAGTTTTTGGGCTTGCTTACTTTCATAAAAGCAATCTGAAGGTAACTAAAAAGCGCATTACGAGATAGAAACTAATCGTTGTTTAGCATGTTACCGTTTACTTGAATAGGGTGGATGTTATTATTTATTTTCCGAGTTGACTTTTTTTGAATAAAACTTACTGCTTGTCGAGATGAAACTAGGTACGCAAAATACTGGGGGCATACTTCAGTACCCAATCTGACTACGGCTAAATAAAAGAGGCGACAACTATACAGCCCCTTCAACTGAAATAGTTTCATGCTACGATCTGATTCGTTGCATTTGTGACGAGGGTTACAAGGGGCGTTGCAAGTGTGCTAAGGCTGCGCTTAGTTGCTTGGCTGTTTGCTTTTGCAATCGATAAGACAAATTACAAGCAGCTTTATATCGGATGTGACCAGTTGTTTTTGGACAACTATTTCGAATTTACAAAGGTTTTCACTCTAATCCAACGTATGTATTCTGCGTAGATGTAATCAAGTATGAGATGAAGCGAACTTGACTTTTACAATACAGATTATATTTATTTATGTTATTAACGAGACAATCACGTAATCAGTTACAAAGAGTCGGACTCGCGCACGAAGAGTTCCGTACCATTATCTATAAAAACGGCAAAATATCATGTTTGTTGAATGGGACCCCTCTTAAATATTTATTTTATTCTGTTTTTTTTTATTTTGTTGTTACAGAAGCAACAGAAATCCATCATCTGTGAAATTTCAACTATTTAACTATCACAGTTCATGAGATACAGCCTGTTGACGGACGGACAGACGGACGGACGGACAGCGGAGTCTTAGTAATATGGTCCCGTTTTAGCCTTTGAGTACGGAACCCTAAAAATCCTTTACGGTAAAATTTAAAAGCGGTTGGGAACTTTTATTTACACACAGTTTAGTAAAAAACAGCCAAAATACGGTTTTTCTAGACATGGAGCTGTTTTATACTTATTTAGTCGTCGTTTCGGAAATTTATCCGACTATTATTTCAGAACATGTTTTTGTCGACACACTTTCGCCGATATACCTAAACTGACGTGATTTCTCGACTAACTTCTAACAGACCTCTTTGTCTGCGTTTTAATACTCTTGTTAACATAGTTAGGTTATATTATTTTATTACTATAGCTGATCCCGCAACTTCGTTCCCGTTTTTTTTCTTTTTTTGTGCTAGAAACCATTGCAGAATAACCTAACAAAGTTTTTAAAATAATCATATTAATAGTTTAGGAGTGCATAGAGAACAATTGATTTTGTTTAATACATACAGATGTTCCAAAGGACGTCCGGAACATCCTCCAGTTAGAATTTTTTTAAAATCCATCTCCATCAGTTATCTACCTACCTAGTTATCTACCTACCTACGCCGTAAAAGACAGCTCTGTGCTAAATGTGCCGATGATGAATCAGTGAGTGACACAGGACTTTCCTTTTACATTTCAGATGGCTGTGCTGCAGTGTGATAACTCTGATAACTATTCCGAAACATAAACTTTATCAACCTAATAACATGAATGAGTATAGAGATATAAGAAAATGACAAGTATATAGTAATACTTGATTTGTAACTGACATCCCGCTGGGGACTTTGTTCCCGTGGGAATTCGGGAAAATGATGTAGCATAGGTTAAATTTTTGAAATCGGTCCAGTAGTTGCGGAGCCTATTCGTTAAACACAAAAATACAAACGTACAAAAATACAAATCTTTCCTCCTTATAATATTAGTATACCTATAAATAATCCTTCTTTTTGCCTGGCCGTAGTCGGATAACATTATTAGCCATCGCGATTTAATTTTCACAATTGAATTTTCAATGAGACAAGAGTATTTGCTTCTACGGGCTCTTTTGCAACTTGTTATTTTTACATGTCGTTTCTTTAAAATTAATGTTACATAACGCCAAACTACGTAGTATTAATAACCCTTGTGGTGCCACGCTGTCTGGCAGACGTCTATCTCACACACCTCTCATCTCAGTTTTAAATTGTACTTACTTGTAATGCTTATTGGTACCTGTCGCTTAACTTTCATCTTAAATCATTTATTTTTAAGTAAAAAAACAAAGTCCTACAATTACATAACATAAGCTAAATTAGCTGTCCCCGGCAAGTTTTCACTTGTTTGTGAAATAAGACGTCTTGAAGCTAAAACAAAAAACAAATTTCACTAGGAAAAAATAGGTATTTACAAAAATAGTACTTATAACGAGTCAATCCATAAAGACACTTTAATTCCTAACAAACCGTTTTCCAGGTCAACGCAGTGTCGTATCTGCTGGCGAGCGTTCGACATAGGCGGTCGAATGTTGGTCAGCCGGACCGCACACCGCACGACAGGTTAACGGGCCCGATAACCGATCGCAATGCCATTCAACTTTTAACAACCTTTTTAGACGAAGCCATAACTTAGAAGCTCGATATGGGCACTTTTTCGAAAAGTTTCTAAGGCATTCAGTTGCGGAATTGTTGATAGACGTTGCCCTAAGTGGTTGTGTGTCCGTAGAGATAGTAGCAGACGAATGCTGATGGGCTTGTCTCTTAAAAAGTAGCGGTTTTTTTACCAGCCCATGTACGTCCCCTTCGAGGGGCACGGAGCTCCCTGCCAAACACGAAGGGGATTAAGGCCATAGTCTTTCGAAAATGAATTTTCGAAAATAATTAAAAAAATATAAAGCTAGTAACTTGTAACTTCAAAAAATTAAATAAATTGAAAAAACCCAAGTGATTCTGTTAAATTGTTTACTACTGTGGCTTTGGGTACGAAACCCTCAGGGCGTGAATGCTAATCACATTTGACTGATTTATTTATAGATCTTAATATATATCCCCTGCGTTACAATATCTGTGACGAGTGCGATCCAGTTTGAGTTTCTTGCGTCATACAAATGAAGCATTTAGAATGTTTGACCCGAGTACGCCGCCCGCCCCGCGCCGCCATCTCCCTGCTACCGACCCGCCACCGACCGACCGACTCTACTGAATTCCATCTATTGTCACGACCTCACTAACCTACATTTATATTCATCCATGATCCAAGCCTACATTTAGTCGCATAACAATTCGCGTTTAATACAAGAGTGTACACAAATGCATACAAAATTGTATTCGGCGACAGGACTAAGTTAATATCACCAGTGACTACTGTTCGTTCTGAAAATTAATGATTCTAAGTGTTATTTTTATTTTATACTTTCTATATGCCCCAAAAGTAAACCACAATTCAAGGAAAGAAATGTCTGAATTTAAGTTAATTGAGTAAGGCGTTTAAGAATGTAAGTACTAAATTTGTTTGTTTATGTATTAAATTCTAAACAAACCGATCTTTAATTTATTCAAAACCTACGAATAGATCTACCAAAGCGAAACTTGCCTGCAAACTCACAACGTAAAATAATATTGCAACACTTTCAACCGATACCACTCCAATCCACTCTGCGGGGCGCTCTGAAGCCGCTCTAACAACTTAGAGATATGATTTACCTAGATAAGAAAGTTACCTTTTAATAAATCATTATCATAAGACTGAATACAACGATGGAACCACACACAGTAAAATTGTAGTGTATATCGTAATTATGTAGCTATCCATGGAAGAAAGAGAGCATTTTCAAAAGGTGGTTCCCGATAAATTCAGGTCTGTAGAATATTCGTCAGTTTACAATGCAAATAAACAACAATCGTTGTATTACTGTCAATTATTAAAACTCCAAAGCTTCAATAATATATATTTTTTAAATTCAATCACTCAAAGAGCCAAACATAAGATTTTCTGATTTTAAAGACCTTTAGGACACCACCAAGACATCATTACACCCAGATGTCAGCGAAAACTCGGATTTTACAGAAATGTTTGCTTTGAGGTGGAGTCGAACGGTCAACGTTGGAATGTACCTGAACTTAGGTTTGAGGATTTTGAGTACCTATTAGGCGAGAGCTTTCAAGCATTAAATTGCATATAACCTAGATTTATATCTTGTTTTTTAATTTTATTTTATTAGATCCAATGGAAAGGTGAAGTATTTTCAAACCATATAGTACTATAGTTAAGATATTTTTGGAAGTATTTTCAAACCATATAGGTAGCACCGATTTTATTATTCACCTTAAAATTAAACAAAAACAAGATAGTTTTACTTATGTCTAGCTGGTCGACTCCTACTTTTTCTGGGATTAACTGAAGAAATGGGATTATTTGTCAATCAATAAGTCAAAGTGAATCCACAGCCTTGACGAGAAAAGGGAAACCCGTGACGAAATTCCTCAAAGTGATGCGGAGAAATGTTGTACTCGTAGATCGTTTGATTGAAGAAAAACACATCAAGTATGTCGGAAACCAGTCTGCCTGGGTTCTATAACGTGCGCCGAGAAAATTGCAAAAGCTCGGTGTCACCTGCAGCGGTGTCTGAGTCTGACGTCCTACGAGTTATACCTACTAACATGGAATTATGCGGCTTACGAACCCGACACGTGGATTCTTTATAATTCTCTTCTTTTCGTTTCAGCCCACCTTATTCGCCAATAGAGTTAACAGCAAACTTTTGTTATCATTATCTTATCTACTATATAAAAATAAGTCGGGTTTTCCTTCCTGACGCTATAACTCCGGAACGCACGAACCGATTTCCACGGTTTTGCATTCGTTGGAAAGGTCTCGGTCTCCGTGAGGTTTATAGGATACTTTTTATTTTTAAAAAAATTAGGACGCGAGCGGAGCCGCGGGCGGAAAGCTAGTTAATACTAAAACAATAAAAGCTTTTATAATATATTTAAAAACTTGTCTTTCATGTTTAAGACATCCGTATTTTTTCTATTGTCTTCGAATCTACATTATTTGACAAGTTCACGAGTGAGTCACGGACTTGTATGGGGAATAAATTAAACGTTTATTGTAGCACAACAATTTACAAACATAATTTTATTCATACTATTATAGTAGACGAAGAGACTTCAAAGTTTAACTGTAATATCATCATACGATTTTAAAAAGAATACGACTAAGGTCCCACTAAAATTAACAATGAATGAAGTGCTTTTAATGTCATCAATGAAGAAAGAATGTAACATATAAGTACTATGCAGTGAAATGTGTTGCACGAGTCAGGTATACGCGTCCTCACAAATATGTGTTGTGAAGGGCTCTACGAAGTGACCTAGCTTCGTTTACACGAAAGCTCTTTTTCAGAACATTATTAATTCACAATCAAAAAGCACGGATGTTTAACAAAGGCTACTTGTAACTGAAAAATACCACAAAGGCACTAATCAAAAAGTCACTTTGAAATCGAGTGCTGCTGAAATGACTTACATGAAGTTTGTTTCAAGTCGACTCATTTTTTTCTATTTCTCGGTTCGGTTTTAAAGTCGGTTGAATTTTTTAAAATTACTTTTTATTTCCTCTATCATAATCCGTATTATTTTTGGTGGTGACTCATACATGTCCCGAGGTATTACGCAACCAATAGGAGTTTAATATGATATCTGAACAGGCATAAATATATACAGTGAGTCATCACTATAGCTATACATATCTACGTGGCTAAACAAAAACCTTCCACTGCGATACATAAAACTGATAATTACTATATGTTACAAAAAGTAGGTTACAAATGTTTTAACAAAGTTTCAAAATTTTACAAAAATTTCCAGATTGCGTAAGATTTGTCAAAAAAGTAGGAGTTATTCAAAACACATATTATTTTTCTTGATTAACTCTTTCAAAAATAGAGTAGATAAGAATATTATTATCGGAGTAAGATTTTCTCAGTTGCCCTTCAGTTTTATTAGTTTCAAATATAAGTCATTTCTAAGAAAACCAGATTATGAAAAGAATAAATACTTATATTATAATAATATAACTGAAATGAATAGAATGCAGAAAATAGCAAATGTATATCAATCACAAGTGTCCAAGTGGTCGTCGGTTTCGTCAAACAATATGCATATTTTATTTACACGGGTATTTTTATCTAGCACCATTATCTAATCAATATTTCTGTAACTCAAGTGAGATAAAGTGGAAAAACATACTTTTTTGCGAACTACACCTTTGTTTGCTGACCCATATTCCACTTTTCATTTTAATTTAATTTTAAACTTTTTGTATGCATGTAAGCTGGCATTTGATAGGGAATGAAGGTGAGAGTATGTACGTACATGTATAAACTATTATATTTATTTAACTCTACGCTATACTACGTTTATAACTGAATTATTAACTTCGGTTAACTATCAGTTAAATGTTAGGTGTTACAGTTACAGCTTATAACTTTTTTAAATTTGTCACACTATTTCATTTATTTCAAAGTAATTAATTAATGTAAGATTATTATATAACTAGCTAGTCCGCTCGCGACTTTAAAAATTGTCCCGGTAGATTTTAAAAAATTAATATAAACCTGGTCGTGACAATAAGGAACACGACAAATAATGATCCGAATCGGTCGAGCCGTTCTCGAGTTTTGCGCCTAGCAAAATTATTTTTTATTTATACACATAGACTTATCGCTCCGAACAAATACATTATGAGTGTATTTATAAAGATTTATTCTTTGAAATCATTATTTTAGTCAATCTTACCTAAAAAATAATACATACTAAAAGATCTTACAACAATCGAGAGTGAGATGAAAGATGAACGATCTAGAAATGATTAGTTAATCGGCTAAATACGGTACGTATCATTTAAATAGAAAAGATAAAAAAATCTTTATTTCTATGATTGAACTCATTGGGATGTCGAAGTGTAACATCTGTCGGCAAATCAACTTCCTTTGGTATGGTCTTAATGTCAGTACCGTTACAAAAATATTTAATTCATATCAAAAGATTATTTACTTATCAAAGTTATAACTTGAATCTTTTTAAGGTACATAACTACATAATAATATATAATACAATAAAAAAATGAATGCATTTATGTAAATTTGGTCATGAGTTAAGTTACCTTGGAACCTTGGATGTAGCTGTAGCGGTCATGAAATCGCAGAATTCATAAAACATTATGAGACATGCAAACCATCCTACGAAAAATTTATTTTTCACGGTGGGTGTAAGCGTAAGATATTTCCTATTATTTACCTATTATTTCCTATTATTTGCCTATTATTTTCTAAAATACACTACTCAACAAAGTCTAAGCAACACGCACGATTTTTCATACAACAGAGGCCTCTTTCAGAAGCTGTGAAAAGTATTTAAGACACGTATTTTTAATAAAATCTTTAGTGTGACCAAGTTCTATACCTGAATTTTCAATCCCTATAAATGAACTTTATTTATAAAAAATCGTGCGTGTTGCTTAGACTTTGTTGATGTGTGTACTACTATAAACTATCATCATCATCATCATCATCATCACTATAAACTATAAATGAGAAAGATAAAGAGGATGGATGGATGTTTGTTACTCCTTTACACAAAAACTGATAAATTTAGTTTTCGTTGTGTCATACACCAAAAAACCCATTGTCATACACCGAATAAAAACATTATCTCTTGGTAAATTTGAATGCATCCTAACTAAAAGTTAGTACCGATTGAACTATGAAACTCAAATAGAGCTTGTCTTTATGTGGAATAGCTTAATCGTGACTAAAGCGTGACCTGGCTATATCAAACCCAGAATGAAATTACTAAAATCTCATCTGCGTCCTTTAGCTCGCTGTCGACGACGCTGTCCTGCTCCCGCTGTCTAGTGGAGAGTGATTCGCTATTTCGGATTGGTAAATAACGGAGGTGAGCGATGTAGTGTTGTCTTTTTCTGCCTTGGTGCGACATTTGACCTGGCATACAGCGCGAATCGATGCGGAGACCGTACGGCCGCAGCCGCCGCGCTGCGTCGCTGGCTGAACAACCAAGTAATGGTTTATCGCGGTGCAGCGGCTGATGCCATGCCAATCCTTAAGGCCAATATGTTCACCAAGTATTCAACACACAGTTAGCAGTAAACCCTTGGTTTGACAATTTCATTGTCATAATGTTTTTTTCAACATTTGTCTGATAGTTATGAACCGCGGGTTAACCATGGATCTATAGGGTGTGTGGGGTCAAAAACGGTTGATTGCGCGAGGGCCCCGCGCAAAGGCTTACTCGCTCTCTGGCGTTGTCGATGTTGACATTTTGACATAGCACCGCGGCGCATTCCACGCGCGAGCACATCGTGCTCGAGCTGCAGCTAGTGGTACACCCTGTTGATCAACGGACAATGCTCTGGCGTATTATTAAGCCTTAAAGGGTTTCTCTATTTGATGTTGGTGACTCCATTTTAATACTCTGACATTGCCAAAATCACGAAAATCGTGGATGCAATTTAATCAAGAACTGATTGACCAAGAACTTTTGGTGAAAAAAGCCCTAAATACTTAATCTTTTTATTTTCTGATCGAGCTTTCAGAGTGCCAATCAATTCTATGTTACATCACAAATTGACTTCAACAACAATTGAGCTAATTTATTCCAATAACAAAATTTAAGTAGCCTGAACTTAATAAACGGTTAATATTCAAGTGAGTTTAGTACTACATACAAAAATATATGTGGATGGTGATTTTAAACTAGTTAGTGAGACTTAGAGAGGTGATACTATAAGCTCAGAAAACAACACCACTTTTACACATGAAGTTTAAAAAAAAATGTTCGACCTCTAAAAGTCAGTCCGCTGAGAGTGCACAAGTTGAAATTGTTGTTTTATATTTCGACCTAAATTCCATTGGGAAAGTTGTTCAGTTTAGTGGGTTGATTCTCGTCCTTAATTTAAAATAGAGAGCTTCATATAGGTACATACCTGCTAAATCTTGTATTTATGTATGTAAATCCTTTATTGTATAATAGATATTCTTACAGGAGCAAAATATGGTAGGTACATAACTCATGGTAATATGGTACTTTTGCGTTTCATCCTGAAGGTCCGTGGATATTCTAGATAAATTATAGCAATTGTGGTAAACGAAGGCTGTAAATAGAAGTCACCTGGGCAGCGGGTTTCGCGCCCGATCGTTATATTTATTGTGAGAAAGTAAGTTTTAGTCCTAAGCTCTCTCTTCGCATACATAACAATGCCAAGATAGCTAACGAACGGAATCACTATCTTGACTGTTTTACACCTATACTGAGTAAGTCAAGCTTATCTGAGAAGACCACACTTTCGATGAGGGTTATATTTTATATTGCCAGGTGAAAAAAAATTAAGTTAAATAGCAAATTTTATCGAATACAGAATGTTAGATAAAGGTTAAATCTTTTTCCTGTACACAAGTAAAACTTTAATTTGCTTAATGGTGAGTTTTCCTTAGACAATTAATGTATAAGCTGTTTGAGAAATAAAGATTATTTTATTTTATTTTTTATTTTATTTTTATTCCCTATTTTGCTTATCTATTTGTACTTACTTATTAATAAGCATGTGATAGCCCGGTTGGTAATAAACTAGACTAGTAATTGGAAGGTCGCGGGTTCAAATCCTGGTGCGGGTCTGTACCACAAAATTCGTCTTTTCGGATTCATGTACGGATTTGTAATTATCACTTGCTTAACGGTGAAGGAAAACATCGTGATGATAATACCGCCCGTCCAAGAAAATCCATTTTCGGAAGACGAGCGGTCCATCAACCCGCATTGGGCCAGCGTGGTGGACTATGGCCTAAATCCCCTTCGTGTTTCGAAGGGAGGCCCGTGCCCAGGGTATATGGGATGGTAAAAAATAAAAATATATGTACTTAATTGGGAAGTACCTACGCAATACACGGTGAAAGGGATAAAATGACACGCAAGTCCAACGTTAGAAATAAAGCTCCACTCGTTTGCAGCTACCAATTTAATCTAAACAGAAATATGAATAATAAAAAATGATAAACCGCTTAAAATATTTGGTGTAACCGAACAAGAAGGGAATATTACCCATTGTCAATTCAACGAATATCACTATTATCTTGCTGATGACAAATGGACTCAAAACTCTGCTATAGCTTTAACCTACCCACAACAATGCCAGGCATACGGTGGCTCAAATCAGTGTACATTGTAGATGTAATATGAGATAAAGTTTGGTATTGACTAGTAGTATACAAATATAAACCTTTTACATACAGATTTAAGGATGAAAAGGGTATGAATGAAGATAATTTTACTGATATTAGGTTCAATGCTAATTCTTAAAAATTGTTTTTTTCGCGTGTGACATGCAAGCACAACGTGCTCACCGTGCAATGCGCCGCAATGAAATGTCAAAAAATGAAATGACAAGGACAGAGGACGAGCAAGCTCTTGCGCTGTGCTCTGTGCTCTCTAAAAGTGAAGATTCACCGTCATCTAAATGGCGTGACGCGCGAGCTTGTCGCGGACGTGCTAGCTATGTTCAAACACTGAATCTAATGGATGTAACAGATTGCCAGTGATAGAGATTTGTGGACAGTGATAGAGAAGCTCGGAAGATTGTGATTTCAAGATCAAAAACATTACACTCGTGTTTGAGCATTTACTGCCTAATACTTTCTTCTGCGTAAATAAAGTGTCAAAGAAGTATGATTTCAAGCAGAATTATGTTATACTAGCTTTCCGCCCGCAGCTCCGCCCGCGTGGACTGCAGGTTATATCGTGCCCACCTGTGGAATAAAATGTAGCCTATGTCCTTTCCCAGGCTCTAATCTATCTCTGCACCAAATTTCATCAAAATCGGTTCAGTAGTTAGGCGTGAAAGACGGACAGACAGATAGACAGACAGAGTTACTTTCGCATTTATAATACTCGTATTAGCAGGGAAGTAGGGATTCCCAAATTGTAGCTAAAATCATACGTTGTTCTCAGACCATAATGCCCGTAACATTTAATTATTCTAAGTATGTAGAATGTCTGATAGTTGGATTGTAGAGAACCGATATGTAGAAAAAGAGACGCTGAGGAGGGCTTTAAGTTATTGTCAAAAAAACCTGTTGTTGTGTCACCTTTAGCCTTTATCTGGTATACCTGACGGAACTCTACTGAAATACACTAGTCTGGAGGTAGACATAGACAAAGATAACATTTATTCACTAGGTACACAAAACACAATTAAACAATAATAGACCAAGATCCCAGGGCCGCCAGACCTTACTTATTTTCTCATTAACCAAAAGTGTGGGAAAGAGTAGTGCTAATAAATACTTTTAACATATGAATACCTGCTAGCCTGGGCCGACGGCCAATTTTCAGCTACCAGGATCTGAAGGTAGGTACTTCATAAAAAAATCACGGCTCAGATTGTAGGTACAATCGCATAATTTACTTGCGAGCTAAAGCTCGCGTTAAAGCGTCTGGCAGAAATTATAGCCGACGGAGAATGTCTGGCGGTGTTGATAATTAATTTTTATATTTAATTAATTATATTCTATAAGACATCAGCACCGAGACTTCAAGACATTAGCACCCAGACTTCAAAAAAAGTGAGTAATTTTTGGAAGTAGCTTCAGAACCTGGTAGCTGAAGATTGGCCGTCAGCCCAAGCTAGCAGGTATTCATATGTTAAGGGTACATATTAGCACACTCTTTCCCATACTTTTGGTTACTGAGAAAATAAGTAAGGTCTGGCGGCCCTGGGATCTCAGTCTATAAGAAGAAACATAATAAAGCACTAAGGTCCGTGTTCACCAAAAATAATAATATAACCAACGATTAGCAGTTAACCAGAGATTTGACAATGTCATTTTCATACATTTTTTTTGACATTTTGTCTGGTTAGCTTCTAACCGCGGTTTAACCGTTGGTTATATTTTTGGTGAACAAGGGCCTTAGTTAGTTAAAGCACAGATTAATAAATAGGTTAAAGCATAGCATAAAGCATAGCATTATTAACAGTGTTGTGTCAGTGAATGAGTTCTGACTCAGCATATGCTGTTGAGAGTCAACAACGTTGATTTTCTGTCAGCACCTAATAAAATGAAGCGCAAAGTGAGCTCGACACGTACACCCACTAGTCTACTAGCATAGATAAAATAAACGTAAATATATAAGCATAAATAATGTGATATTTTGTATGTAAACGTATGTAAAAGGAAGAACAAATCGTTTGGGCATTAATTCATAAGTAATAATAAAATAAAATGTAAATATGAAAAATAAGCGTTATTATTAGGAAATAGAAGAAATATTAGGTATAATTTTCCACGTTAAAAACGTATGAGTCACCGACTTCAATCCCAACAACAGTTCGCACAAAGTAGATATCTAGTTTTTTGCGGACTACAATGCCTATTAGCAAATAACTACAAACAGAAATGTCATTCATTTATTTAGATGATGTTCTAGTTTGTAGTATGTTTTGTTTTTGTTGATTTTTTTAAAAGCGCTGAATCATTTTCGATAAAATTTATATGGGACCTCTTCAGGAGTATACTCTTTCGAACAAATAAAGAATTTTGAAAATCGGACAACAGTTGCCGGAGTAATCGCGTAACAAATATACAAAAAAAAAATACAGTCGAATTGAGAACCTCCTCCTTTTTTGAAGTTGGTTGATAAGTATAAATATTCTTTGAATAGATAATAGATGATTACGATATAAAAGCTTGAATCGTTGGACACTACTTACATCTCGTATAGGAGGAGAGAGATTGTTCCAGAATTTGCTAGCATTATACCTAAAGCTGTCTCTAAAAGCAGTTGTCCTATGTTTAGGAACAGCAAGAGGAATAACACAGGTTCTTTGCTTGCACTGCACCGCACTGCTCGCCAATCAAGGTTATTAAATAAATATTCTGGCTTATTAGACTTAACAACCCCGAACAGCATAGTAGCAAAGTACAGTTTCAAATGCGCCTGCATGTTCAGCATGTTAGACTTAATAAGACACGGAGTGATATTACGCCAGCGGAAATCAACACAAAAAAATGCTAAAATCGCAAAGCTGGATGTAGTTTTGGATTTTTAGTATGTTGTTTGGACCAGTCAGGGTAGTGTGAATCCTAATTTGCAACTTCTAAAAAGTTGTGCTCGCTGCGCACCACGTGATAAACTGCGAAATTTTGGGACTTTTTTTCACTTTATGCTCTAAAAGTCAGAAACTACGCATTTTTGACATTCCTTACTTGTATAAATTTCATTAAATTTGTGACAATTTTAGCTAATCCTCAGCTCTCTAAACCCTATAGGAGCCAAGCTATGGCCATTCAAAGATGTCCGTTTTCGCTCGCTTTTTCTTTTCGAAGTTGCAAATTGGCATTCACACCACCCTAACTGGTCCAAACAACATACTAAAAATGCATCATTACATCCAGCTTTGCGATTTTAATGTTCATTTCCATTGGCCTACGTGAGTTCTCGGTAGTATCGGAAAACAAAACCTCGCGCACGCATTCTGAATGCGCTGCATCAGCCGATGAGTTTTTTAAGAAGGCAGGGCCCATAGACAGGAATACAAACATTTAATTTTGACAAAACCAGCGTTTCGCATAGCCTAACGCGCACATCCACACTAATAAAGGCACGGATTATGTAGAGGAGTTTGAGCCTGTAAAAACAGTTTCTTATCAGGTCAAGAACATGTTTTTCAAAACGAAGCTGTTCGTCAAAGAGCAATCCCAAGTTTCTCACTTCCCTTACACGCTCTAAAGGTGTTCCGTCACTTGTAACAAGAGGGTTCGCAGCGGACAGTTTTTTGATTTGTTTCTTGGAACCAACAAGTATAAATTTTGATATCAAGTATACATATAAGTTCTAGCAATACGACTTTGGTTCTTTTTTTGAGTTGAGGTTGTAATTATGACATTTTGTGGAAGTGGAAATGAAGCTCGACCGTTTTCGAGAATAGATCCCTGTTCCATTACGATATAACACAAATGTAAATGTATCTAAACAAATGTAATGTATCTACCATTCACAAGGAAAATACAACTTTTCATTAGCGAGAAATGGAACATCAACTAACTTGTAAATAAAATGAATGTCAACTACCACGTTATGTGGCTACAATAAAGCCTAAGTATTTGATGAAAAAATAAACCGGTCCACTATTCGAGCATCAGCAAGCGTTATTTTTGATTAATCTAGCCACCTGCATGACCAGTTGTAAATCTTTCTTATATTGTCCGTTTTTTTCTTCAATATACTGTTATTTTAGCCATTTATATGGAGCAGCTTTCAGGCAAAATTGAGATTTGAATGTTTTGATAATGTTAACATACAACTAGGAGGCTCGGTGCCACGAAGGCAAATTTCGCTCTAATTTGGACTTAATTATCAATAGCGAACTTAAAAAAGGGTGGATTGGATACCACGTGAAGGGAGCTGACTGCACGCAGAGTGTGGAGTAATTAGTATTCGAATCAAAATATTTTCATACTGCCCGTACACGAAGAAGCATTTCCTTATGCCTTTATGACGCTTATAAGGGAGTCTGTTACTCGGGGAAGTATTGTTGAATTGAAGCTATTCTGACTTCAACTTCAGGCGGAAACTTCATCTGTGCGTTAACGAGCGCTTTCGTTCTTCAACTTGTAAATCCGTCGTTCTCGGTTTATGCTTATTAACGGCAGTCGTTAAGCCAAGTCAGCAAATTAAGTGGCTTGAAAAGCCTGCTTGCTTTACAAAACTAAGAAAAAGTAAATTTTATTTTCCGATATTATAAATACTTTATACCTCCACAAATATATTATTATAAATATATTTGTGGAGGTATAAAGTAAGGTGCTATAAACTTTTGAATTCTTGAAACATCCCTTTACAGTAAATTCTAATATAATATAAAGCTATGAGTAAGAATACGTTGCTCAACTACGAAGCAATAGTTTGTACAATACAACGATAAACTGGTAAGGTGAGTATACTACTTGCCAAAATTGAGGATTGTTTTGAAATAAACACTAAATAAAAAGCTATATAAACAGTAAACTAGTATTTTAATTTGCACTTGTATTTCCAGGTGATGTCACGTACACTCGCGCACCAAAGTATTTTATCTCACAATTTTAAAATAGTAGGATTTAATAAAATGTAACTCTTTAAAACAAGCTACATACTTACACCTATTTTTTTGTGTTTTTTCTGAGGGTAGTGTAAACTGGTAAACTACGTTTTTCGTGAATTTACCTAGTAATATGAATTAAACTATTGAGCTGTGATACTGGATTTTTTTTTCAACTTTATTGATAAATTTTTGGAATTGCGTAATTATCTTAAAAATACATATTTTTTAAATTAATAATGTGTTTGCTCGAGCTCAAGGGCGAAGATGCGGTAGAGGATGTAACAAGCTCATCTACAAGAAGCCTCTTTACTATTCACTCGAACTTTAAAGAAATTCGGATTAGGTTTATGAAAGATTCGGTGATTCTTTTCGAGTGAAAGTTTTGGAAAATGATTTTGTTAAAAACTTCATAGTCTTTGCATGGTACGATATGGATGGTTACTAAAAAAGACCATCACATAAAACTTTTTCTGGTATCAGAATTTCCTACAATAATATAATCGACGACGTCTGAATAAATTTTTAATTTTAATCTTAACTATTTAGGATTGTGCGCTTGAGTGTACATGCGCACGAGACGATGTGCGTGGGCGTGCGCGTCGTTTTCCCATGTCCGCCAACCGGCCGACAGTTATATCAATACGCTGACTGACGGCTACGGGAGTCTCGTATTGGCAAAGCAATCAAGCAATCGTGTATGCGAATTTAATAACATAAATAATACTTCTGGTTTGATAATTGATAACACATTATTCTGGTTTAAATAAATGTTATAGTTCTAGTCCTGTGGCAAGTTATGCCTCTTATGAAAGGGTTATCTCCTCAGTAGATAGGCAAATACAATCAATAAAACGCAATCATTAAAAGTAATTTAGAAAAAAATATGATACAATGCAAGCGTGTGAGGTACACGTCGATTTGATCTTCCTGAAACAATAAAAATTGTCGTTTTAAAAATAGCGAGACTTAGTTTAAAGTAAAATCAAATAATTCTACCTAATAATAACCAAATATGTCTTCAAAATTCAATATTGGATCCTACTTTATGGCCCCATGCTAATGAAGTATTAACAGCGAATGTTCCGTTAGCAGTTGGTTTAGCTTCATTCATAAAAATCAAGCGAGCTCTGTATTGGACGAGCCACGCGCCACGCAACTTCCATGGACATACCACGCGCGACCATAGAATAGTCTTTTTTTTAGTTTTTTTACTTAAATTTTATTTTGATAGAGCTCTTTTTGAAACAGTTCGTATATTGTTGCTAATTCAGCTCTCCACTAAAAATACACACTGCATAAAAATCACATTTAAAATTATTGTATGTGATTGAAATATAGAGTAGGTAAATAATATGTTACCTACGTACCCGTTAAGAATAAAAATTTGGACAAGCAATATCGCGTTTTTTTTCTAAAGGTAATTTAAATATTATTCGATGGAAGTATTTTAGTAGATAAAAGGTACTTATTTAGAAAATAAGTTGTTCATAAAGTAGGTACCTCATATAAAAGCCACTTTTCCTGTCATCGGTGGGCAAATACATATTTCTGAGTGTAAGCATAATAACCTCTGTGTAACGTATTAACCTAATAATCAAAACGCCAAATGCAGCTAATATAGAAAACATTTAATTTTCGCTCGTCTAATAAACTACTTATAAGACTCTGTTGCCACCTCCAGTGTAATTGTGTAATTTAATAAGTAACATAGGTATAGTATAATGTATACATACACGCCTTTATAGTATAATTTGTAATATAGTATAATATGTTTCTGTAAGATTATATTTATCTTATTTCTTTGATTCCAATTCAATTATTGTTTTAACTTTTTAATAAATTTAGTCTCATAATATTATGTAACTAA
This sequence comes from Aproaerema taeniolella, assembly GCA_949987775.1. Lineage (NCBI taxonomy): Eukaryota > Metazoa > Arthropoda > Insecta > Lepidoptera > Gelechiidae > Aproaerema > Aproaerema taeniolella. The sequence continues at coordinate 22,429,582 of OX465242.1, read as the reverse complement.
GATCATTTTTCAAAACATAGAACTTTCGTGTTTAGATTTAGTCTGTAAGTGTAAGTAGGTTATACAGAAATAAATAAAAAGCTATGTCTACAACTGTACACATTTTAACGTGAAACCACGTGTTAAACAAGGCGGTATGTGGGTTAAAGTCGCCGTCACAAAAACATGATCCAACATAATCGGCACTCTGCCCAGTCTCATACATAACACATTTATTAGCCAAGTGAGGAGGGTGACTCAAATTGGTTATAACAATAAGTAATAAACGCGACTTTTATCGACTTTTAATATGATTAGGTTGAAAAAATTGTGGTCGGTTAATAGTCTTACTAAGTCGATTTGGTGTGGTTTGTTATACAAAAATACACCGACACCACAAAGTAGCTTTACGCTTCTTAAGGCGACTACAGCACCCGATAAAGGCAGCACACATAGGAATAGTACCATCTCCGTCTCTCAACAGGCCTGGGCCGGCAGTGCGAACAGTGTCGATACACGAAGTTTACGGACTATGAAAGCGCGCGTGCGTAAAAACATGTTCGAAAGTTAGAAAAATGAGATTTATGGAAAGGCTTAAATAGAAAAATGCGTTAACAACTTATCGAGAGTGTTCAATCACGAACATTTTGACAGCAAATTCAAGTTCCTGTGTGCATTTTACTATCGTTTTTACAGCTTAAAAGATACACAATATTGGGTATTTAGAGGTGACTTTGTGAGCTTTTTCTATCGAACCAAAAGTGCTGAATCATGTTTTCAGCAAACTACTCATCTAGTTTATGTCCTGAATATTACCGTAGTATTTTTTCTTCGAGTTAATGCAGTGCGTCATGCTTATCTACGCATCATAAAATCGTAATTTAGGTGCTGTAGTCGCCTTAACGTACGTATTTTAAAGTAGGTACCTGAGTACTTCGTGCCCGATTATCTATTCAAACAGCGATTTCTGGACAACGAATACGGTCATATACATGTACTTTGTACGTGTGCTGTATCGATTAAATAATTGGGATAATAACGTTGCATGCATGCTCGTAGCTTATATTTTTTTTACTTAAAGTATATAGTTCCAGGAAAAACAGCAAGTGGCAAGAGCTCATGTTTGGTATTTAAATCAAAATTAACCTTCGCGTGCTTTTTGAACACATGGTGTACGAGATTTGTATCGCACGCGGCGTAAACTAGCACGCGACGACGGGTTAATTATGGATGGTTATTTATTTGAGCTTCGATTTTGAAGTTAAATATAAATAACTAGCTTTCCGCCCGCGTGGACTACAGATTATATCGTGCCCAACTGTGAGATAAAATGTAGCCTATGTTCTTTCCCAGGCTCTAATCTATATCTGTACCAAATTTCATCAAAATCTGTTCAATAGTTTAGGCGTGAAAGACGGACAGACAGACAGACAGAGTTACTTTCGCATTTATAGTATTAGTATGTATAGTAAGGAAGTAAGGATCTATATCTATCTATACATCTATAAATATTACAAAGCGGAAAGATTTGATTGTTTGTTTGTATTGAATAGGTAGGCTCCGAAAGTACTGGACCGATTTGAAAAATTCTTTCACCATTAGAAAGCTACATTATCCCCAATGGACATATGTTACATAATTTCCCCGAATTCCCACATGAACGAAGTCCCGAGTGGAATGCTAGTAAGTAATATAAGTAATGTCATCACTACATAGTATAAAACAAAGTCACTTCCCGCTGTCTTGTCTGTCTGTCCCTATGTATGCTTAGATCTTTAAAGCTACGCAACCGAGTTTGATGCGGTTTTTTAAAATAGACAGAGTGATTTACGAGGAAGGTTTATATGTATAATTCATGCATAACATAGTAGAGAAACACTGATAATTTTAGAGGTTTCTAATGTGATGTCGTAAATAAACACATATTTACGCTTACATTGCAAACGCTGGCTGAACCCTACGAGATAGATCAAAATAATGTGCTACAGTAATGTACACCTTAAAAAGGTCTACAAAAAAGTCCGCGATGATATATGTCTATCATTTAGGGCTAACCCACACTAATCATTTTTTATACTTTACTTTTTACGAGAAATAATGACTTATTTACGAAGCGATTTTAAGCAATACAGCATTAATCCTTATCCAATTAAGTACTTTAAATAAATTGTGCATTTAATATAGATCAATATTGCCCAATATAGCATGTAAGATCAATATAGCATGTAATTTAAATTAATATTTCCGAAGATATGACAGATTTAAAATGCAGGGACACAGCAGTTGACCGATTTTGGTGAATTTTCGTACTAAGATTAGATCTTGGGAAAGGATATAGGTTACATTTTATCTCACAGCTGGGCACGATATAACCTGTAGTCCACGCGGACGAAGCCGCGGGCGGAAAGCTAGTAAGTATATATGTATAATATAAGTAATTTCCATTTTTTATCGAGACGAGAGACAACTGAATCTAATAAGAATCTATAATTATTTTTATAGAAATTTATAAATGAATCACATCTCATGTATTTAAATTGGGTTTTGTTAGAAGCCATGTGTTGTAGTAAAAAGATTATAATTTGAATAATTAAAAATATTACAACACAATAGGTGTCGTGATTGAGCGATCAGTTCTCAGTGGAGTCGAGTCGTGAGATACACATAGACCGACAGACAGACAGACAGGCGGGCGGGCGCACACGCACGTGCCTCCACTGCCACCTCATTTCGTCGTGTACCGTTCTGCCGACGTGTAACACACAAATCAAGAAACTTTTTCAAGGAGGTTAAAAATATCTAACATTAAAGTTCGTATGAGTTCCTGATTTTCTGACTTACATATTACTACGTGCATAAGTAAACAACACTAAAATAAAAAATAACATTCACCATAATTCACATTCTCATGAAACTGTTTTCCAAAAAATGGTTTGTTCAATACTTATTTAAAAAATCACGAGCAGTTTTTGAGCTGACGGATTTTTTTTAGCCAGCATTTCTATGATTGTGGAACAAGAACACTTTGGCTTTGAATAATTGATGTTTGGTTTTATAGCGTGAGGTATCTATTTTAATCTACCTAGATGAGTTTCAGCCATCGAAAGACAAAGTGTTCAGCACGTTTAGATATTTGCATAATGTAATGATTTAAGTAGTTAAACCCGATTGTACTTTTTGCAATTGAATTTTTGAGTGAGCAGACAAGGTTAATGACCTTCCAAAATTAGCCATCATAAGGTTATTAATCTCGTTACTTTTTCTTAAATAGTTAAAAATGTTTAAATCTCACTAATGACGGAATCGTGCACTGTGTTCCTACTTAAAAATCCGATAGGATCTGTAGTATATTTCCGGCCGCGCGTAGGCGGTGCGGGGCGGCGGCCGGTTGTTCCCGGCGAACAGTTTGTAACATCAACTTTGTTCACATCTTTACATACCTCACTATTACAAGTTAACTTGCTATTACATCACTTCCTTTGCCAAATTATGTTTGTCTCATCTGCTGCATAAATTTCGTTTCTCCAGTCCAGGTTACTCCAAACCTTATTCCGAGTCTTACCTTCTAAAAATTATTAATAATGCTGAGGATTTTGAGAACATCATTTAAAGCTTTTGGGCCCTATTTTGAGAGGCACCATTCATTGAGACAAGTAACGGGCAAAAGTAATCTCGTGTCTCGACCATTCAAGAATGTGCGTACACTCGCGGAGAAAAGTTTTGAATGAGGTCGTGGTATGTATTTATTGTTAAGACCGGTACCTAAAAGTAGGAAAATTGATTCTTTCCTACGTCTTTAGTCTGCCGCCTTGTATGTCACAACCTATTTTTAAACTACCATGCAAAAACTCTTGCCTTTTACCTACAAGAGGCATAAACAAGCCCGTCCCGCGCTTGTTTACAGCGCGTGCAATACAAATATTGAACACACGGGTGTTCAAGAAGCGTGCAAAGGTTGAATTAAGTACTGAACAACTTTGGACTCCAGGTATACAATAAAACGGGTAAGTGCGAGTCGGACTCGTGCACAAAGGGTTCCGTACCATTACCTATAAAACCGGCCAAGTGCGAGTCGGACTTTTATTTATTCTTTATTTTATTCTGGTTTTTAGTATTTGTTGTTATAGGACCAATAGAAATATATCATCGTGAAAATTTCAACTGTCTAACTATCACGGTTCATGAGATATACAAACCCGGACAGACTTTCTATAAAAACGATCAAAAAAATCACGTTTTTTGTATTGGAGCCCCCTTAAATATTTATTTTATTCTGGTTTTAGTATTTGTTGCAAAAATGACGTTGGAAAAATCAGTAAAAGATCAAAATTAATTGATTACGAATGTGTAATTATATTTTATCCATCTAAGTAATTATTTCTTTTCAGACAGGAAGGAATCCCCGAAACCAACTTGATTTCACTTAAATTCTAAAAAAATATTTTTCTGCTCGAAGATCCAAGTGTCTGTGTTTATGTAGGTAGATATTACTTTTGAAGGTGTGTGTGAACAACTTGTTATCTGTGAGTGTGTGTTATACGTATTTGGAGGCTGTGTGCCTGTGTGCGCACGCCCGTGTTCGTCGCGTACGGCGCATTCCTTCGCGCAACCATGCAAACATTCATTCATATACACTCACTATGTTTTGTTTTGGAATTATGATCTTAAATAATTGGGCCAAGTGCGAGTGAGACTCACACCCCGAGAATTTCGTAACAGTATAAAAAAATCGGCCATGTCCTCCTTGGCTTTTTGTTTTGACAGAAAGAAAAAAAAATTAACACAGAACAGCGGTTAGTTAATATCAAAATTGCTTTAATGTAACACTAATTCCAAGAATTAGAATTAGTGTTACATTAAAGCAATGTTGATACGTGTACAAGAACGGAGCTAATCAGAAAGTTCGTCTATACTGTCATAGGGGCCATTCGTTTACTTATAACGTAAGACGATTTAGGGGGAAAAAATAGACTTACCATGTCTTATTTTTTTCTTAAAATAGGGAGGGATGGGGTCTAACGAGATAAATAAATGGCCCCATACTAGCTTAACCGCCTGGGACTTCGTTCCCGTTGGAATACGGGAAAATTATGTAGCCTCTGTTCATCAGGGATAATGTAGGATTAGTAAAATAATTTTTCAAAACAGTTTAGTAGTTTCGGAGCATATTCAATGCAAACAAACAAACAATCAAATCTTTCCTCTTTATAATACGTACTTATATTAGTGTAAAAATTTAAGTCTCGCAATTTTGCTGAATATTTGTAAATTTGACATTTATTTGCATATGACAATTCAGTTTCTGATAATAATAAAAAAACGCAGTATAGATGTAGACAAAAATCGTTAGAGCCGATTCGAGAAACCGATTACATATAAATGTTCTGTTAGCTGGTTTAATACTACGATGGTATGATGAAGGGTGATATCTACGAAAAAAAGTTCTAATTTCGAAATAAGAAATAATTTTCCTAAATAATTATAATTTATAGTTAATTATAATCATAAAAAATTTGTATTTCTTGAAAAGTAAACTTTTCGCTGTTATTTGTTGATTGAACTTTTTTTTTTGTGCTCTTATACAACTTGCTTTCCTCGTAGCTATAGTACCTACTAAATAGTAAAGTGGACAATGATGCCATGATGATGATGATGATGATGTGGCTTATATTATAGCCCCTCATTAGTAAAATCGATATTTTTTCACTGGATGAACATTGAAAAATCCCTCACTGGCTAAATAAATCGAGTTCTCTGTGCTTTATGAAAACTGAAAAAGAAACTTATGTAGTTAACTTAAAGAAATTTTAATCTTGAATATCAAAAATACTTGATTATTCATATTTTGCGGACACAAGTCTTCGACTTGTAAAAAAATAAATAATTACTTGTAATTTTTTTTTAAGGACAACGCTATACACCCGACAAAGTTTATGGAATTATTGAATGTTCCGTACTTCCTAACGTGTGGTATTGATTTTAACTCAGTACATCAAGCGACTGTTCAGGAAAGAACCTTCAAAGCTGAGGACGGACAGACAACCAAGCCACTTCATAAGTTTCGTTGTACGTTATGTTAAGTTTGTCGGGCGTTTTCCGCTCAATTGGGCCGCTGTGCGTGATATTGTTTGGACTCGCTATTCCAGGATTGTGCCGTATTAAAATTTGAGCACAAATAAGCATTGGAAAGGGCGTTACGGGCAACAGATTAAACGAGATGTTCTTGAACTCCTTAGCTTGTTATGCCTAGGTATTATGTTAGAATGCCCAATACTACTTACAATAATAAAAAGTGCTATACCTGTTGAGATATTTGTTTATGTTTTCAATATACATAGATATATGTATATATATGTATTTTAAATAAAATATAAGGGATTTTTGCAAAAGCTTTTCTTTGTATTTTGATAATCGATTATTTTTGTCAGACATGAAGGGGAAATGTAAAGTAAATAGTGCCTATGTAAATAAAGTTATATGTAATCTAATCATTAAACTACGAGTACAACGGACGGTCACTTTGAAATATTTACAAATATTCCTAAAAATAGAATGTAGATAACAAATTCAAATTCTTGTTATTTTAAAATTGTATTATTGTCATAGTTTCCATACAATGTAGAACATAATGCAGTCATTGTAGCCTTTTAAAAAAAAACATCCGCTTCGAAGTACGTTGGTAGTAGTTTATCGCTGGCACCACTGTTATGCCTAATAGTATTAGACGAATGTCCATTCAAATGGAATCATACAATCAACTTTTAATTTAAGTAATCTTCTTCTTATGGTGTAGGTACAGTCAAGTATGTGGCGAACTTTGCTAACCCTGGTGTCAGAGTTTTCAAACTGCTCAATGGCCTCTGACTTGGTTTTAACGGATATAGTCAATCGCCATCAGCCGGGATCTACAGCTTAATTTGAGTAAATAAGCAGTTTTATCACTCAAGCACGAAAACCTCCCTAATGAATATGTAAACTGGAGCAACAGATCTCAGGGCAAGTTAAACATAATTTATTAATTACATAAAACTTGTTAAAAACACAGCAACATAATATGTTTGGTATATTATGCCAAAGACCAAAACCTTTCAAGGCTAATCCTTTCCTTTATTGTCTAGGTACAAACAAGTACTTATATGGCAAACTTGATTAACCCTAGTGTCAGAGTTTTGAAACCGCTAAATGGCCTCTGAATTGGTTTAACGACTGTAGTCAATCGACAACAACCGGGACTGAAAGCTTAAGTCAGATAATAAAAAAATTGAAAATCTAAAAACGAATAATGATCCATCCAACTTAAATTTACAAAAAAAATATATAAACAAGTTACACAAACAGGAAAACCATTCATTTACTAAAAAAAACTTAGGGCCCGTGCGCCTTTAAGTGGTAGTCATTTAACAATGGAAACTATAGGTTATTGTAATGTAGGTAAATCATTCGTGCGTTTTCCGATTCCGCCGCCCAATCACGGAGTTCGGTGGGCGGAGTGGAGTGACATTGTGAGTCGTGAAATGAGTCGATACCTGCGCGCGCAGCCTTGCTTTGCCTAATGACGTCCCCCCCATATATTAGCCCGAGTACGTTTTCTGTGTGTGATAATGATTAGATTCAGATTAGGAAAAACTCACGCTTTTAAAACATATTACATAAACTGACTGTTCAAATGGAAGTATGTTTGAAGTAGACACGTGAGTAACGAAGCGGAGATCCACAAATACTGTTATTGTGACATATACACAAAATTCATAAGGGCACTATGTACTCATAATATTTAGGAATCATCCGCGATGTATCAAATAAAATAGGTGTTTTTGAACTGCAATATAACTTGAGATGTCAGAATATTTAATATGAGCAAGTAGTATTTACAGTTGCAGTGCTAATAAAAAGTCATGTGTCGTATGAAAATTATAATATCTTGCATCTAAACTTACATACATAATACACTTACGCTTTACATCCCTGTTAGGGTTCCTAAGCTAGTTGAAGCCACGTTTGACAAATATTCTAAGCCAGAACATGATTATAGCGGTGATAGATCAGCTTTTTGCCCACAATACAAAAATATGGACTTGGTTTAGTGAATTTTGATAAAAAATATAATATTCTGTATATAAAAAGTATTGTATAATGCATAGCCTTAACAAATAAATGTGGTATTACCAAGACCTTACACGATCCTGAAAATAGCTCAAATGATTGTTACTTCAAATCTTTCTAGGATTCAATATACTATTTTCCAATTATACCTACTACGTAGATTTGTTGCTACGAGCTTTTTGTGAGTCGATTCGTTTGCGTGACGCATCGCATTACGTCAAGAGCTGATTAATATTTATTTAAATAGTTGTAGTAGATATGTGATGCGTATCTAAAAAGCTTTGATGACTAATTAAATTTGCGACTGCTTCATTATTATTCGTAGACTATGATACTTGGGATGTTTTTCTTAAAAAAAATGGCAACACGACCCTTTCTTCCTTCAAAAAAACTAAATATACTCTATAATCAGGTGCAAAATACAAAATAAACCTATTTACTTAAAGGTTTAAGTTCATGCAAATGTTCAAGTAAATTAGTAGGTTATTTCAATTCGGAAATATAGACGCAAGCAATCTCTGGACTCTGTTGATGTTTAGGAACTATAAGGAAATTATTTTAATTAGCATAATGATATCTGTACATACAGTATTGTTCTTTGATAAAACAAAATCATAAAACGGGCCGATAGACTAGGGCTGAAAAATCTAAAAAGTGAAAAAAAAATATACTAGGATGAAACCCATTGGAAAAGGAAGAAAACAAAACAAAAAATATAGGAAAAATAAATTACGGGTGATCTGAGGTCGGGAAGTCGAAGATCACCCCCTTAAGGGAAAAAATGGTTTATCTCGATTTCCGGCAAAACTACAAGTCTTATGAAAAAAGTTAAATTGCAAAGTTGCAGGTAATAAAAACATATACAACTTTTGTATTTACAATGTTTCGCATAACCTCAAAATTAATGTAAAAATTCAAATAACCAAGTTTTTGGTTTTTTATTTTTATCTTTTACAAAAAAATTTTTTCACGAAATTTGGTGAAAACTAACCTTTTTATGTCCCAAACACACTGTAATTTTTTAAAAATAAATATTTATATTTTCCCCTTATTTTGACTTAATATCAAAATAAAACGGGCAAGTGCGAGTCGGACTCTATAAAAACCATTATCTCTATAAAAACAGCAAAAAAATCACGTTTGTTGTATGGGAGCCCCTTAAATATTTAATTTATTCTACTTTTTAGTATTTGTTGTTATAGGGCACATAGAAATATATAATCTGCGAAAATTTCAACTGTCTAACTGTCACGGTTCATGAGATACAGCCTGGTGACAGACGGACGGACGGACAGCGTAGCCTTAGTAATAGGGTCTCGTTTTTTCCCTTTGGGTACGGAACCCTAAAAAGGACCCTAATTTTCAATTGAAAATTCTCGCGTCAAAATTTCTGGTTTTTTTAACAGTCGGAGGGCTTTTTGTTCGTTGAATTCTCTACTTTCTCATGGTGGAAACATTGCTACGGTAAATGTTCTCAGAAAATGCAAAGAAACGAAAAAAACTCGAATCTGTTTTTTTTAATCATGTACAATTTTGAGCTATTTATTAAAATTTACACTTTAAGTACTCGAAAAACGTAAGATTCCATGTTACATTGATATACAAAAAAAATTGCAAATCGATATACTAATTTATTTAACAACCAAATATGTTAATAAAGTTAATATTAGTAAGATATTTACAATATTTTAAGAAAGTTGTAGAATTATATGCGTAGATGCCTATTTATTGCTATTTTAAAATAACTTAATACACCTGAGTGACCTACGGAAAATTTTAGCCCATCAAAAGGTATTTCTTAGAGAAGTGGGATCACCCTCCCGGTGTTCCATTCCACTTCCCGACCGCTGATCGCCCGTAATTTATTTTTCCTTTAATTTTTGTTACGTTCTCTTCCTTTTCCAATGGGTTTCATTCTACTATATTTTTTTTGGTTTCAAAAATTAACGACACTGGTCTACGAAGAATGTCTTTGTTCGAAAGTTAAGATTTTTATACCTGAATGTAGAAACTCGGAGAGACTTAGATTTAAGATCGATAAATAATATAATAACTGTGTTAATTTCTATTATTTTTCAAATTTTTATCAATTCAACGAGTGGGTGAAATCTCCGTTAAAAATGGTTTAAAAATTAGAGTAGGTATCCGCTATTATTTAATTTTTTGTATTCTATCGAATTTTAACAACACCGGAAGCATTTTTTATTGTACTTATTTTTTTATTAATAATAGGGGCTTAAGTATAAATTCTCATTTTTTTTAAGCTTTACTTTATTCATAATATATTTTTGAATATATTGAGTGAAGACGAAGCTCAAAACATAGCTCGTTTCATATGTTGTCCGTTTCATTGCTTAATTTTGCTGTAACATTGTTACACTTGTCGCTTTGTCATGACCCTCATATACAGGGTAGTCCAAAAGGTGACGTCAACAATTTTTTTCAGATTCCTCACATCTGAAAAAATTATAACTTGTGTGATAGTAAAACTTTTCAAATTTTTTTCTGCAGCATGATCACCTTAAATCACCCTTTCATGTGATATGCCACATTCTTCATTATAAGTTATAAAAAAATGGTCAAAAGTGAAAATTTTTGTTTTGCGATGAACAGATGATAATTTTCAAAAATCTCTTAAAAATACTAAATGGCTGTTTCATAGGTTCAAACTCGTTTAATAAACTTCAGTGATTTTTCAGGTTACCACATCATTAAAAAAATGGTCTTAATTTGCGATTTTTTGATGAAATCGGCATTTGAACTTAGTTTGGTGAAAATGCACTTAGAAAATGTTAAGTTAGAAAAAATTGTTTAGAACTACAAAAAATCGCGGAACATTTATGGGGTATTTTCGGATTCACCCAGGTGTGAGGAATCTGAAAAAATTTGTTGACGTCACCTTTTAGACCACCCTGTACTGTACATATGTCATAGATATTAATCCCTATCTGATTCTGGAAGGGCCAAGATGCTCTTCACCATGGCGATATTGGAGCCACGTATGCCAAGCTGTGCCCACATCGTTTCACTCCGACGACACTCCATTGTAACATGATATAAAGGGTGGCCCAGCGGGCGACGTCCAAAAGAAAAAATTGGGTGCTCCGTGTCAGGGGGCAGTCAAATCATCCCCGATGTATGTTCCGCGATTTTATGTAGTTTAGAAGTTATTACACATTTAATGAATTTTTCGAAATTTTTGACCCAGCATCGATTTTTATTTTTTTTCTCTATAATTAAGATTATATATAAAAAATGGTAAAAAAATTATTGAGATGGACCTGCAGGTTTCAAACAGCTTTTAAAAACTTCGGAAGATATTCAGCTTTACGAAACATACAAAAAAATAGCACTTAATAGGGCTTTTTTACGAGTAATTGGCGTTTAACGTAAAGCAGGGACCATCATAGGCGGCTTCCTAGCAGTAATTACATAGAACATATTGTTTCTGAAAATACCACAGACATGCCCAAAAAGTTATTATTAACACGCTTGTAAATGATCCTTAGTCAAGTTATGGCGATTACTCAATCTTCACGTTATATCCCTTGTGGGGTGGGGGGCACAACTCTTGCGTTTTTCTTTCAGTCCTCGATCGTTCCTAACCCCATAAGGGATATAGCGTTAATATTGACTAATCGCTATAACATGTTTAAGGTTAAGGAATCCCAGTTTTTTTTAGTTTTTATACTTTGAGATGGGTTAACTCTTGACCCCAATCTTGACCAAGGTCATAGATGAGGTCGACGATGGAGCGAGTTAACCCAGAAAATGCAAATTAACGCACTGGTAGTCCCACGGACCGACGGAACACAGCAAGCTGTTTGGCGTCGGACTTCGGTAGGAGGGTGGTCGTGAACCAGACGGCCCTTTACAGAGCCTAGCATACCGCATGAGACCATAGGACGCCACCTCAGATTGAAAACAAACTGAGGTGTCGTTGCCTAAGAAGGATTACTAGGAGGGAGGTCTCATTTTTGTTTCCTTAGTCGCCTCGTATACGACACCCACGGAAAGAGATGGGGTGGTGTTATTCTCAACCGATCACCACACGGCGAGACTCGATTTTGATCCATTCGTAAAAATTGAAAAATAAACTTCATTTTATTTAAATCTTCTCACAAAATTTTGTTAAATTTGGATTTCGCATTCACGAGAAAAAAACAAAAAACGTTAGTATGAAAAAAATGTTTTTCCTGAAAATTTGTATGGAGAATGGCAATACTTAAAGATCTCATATAACAAAACACGAAAATGCAATTCGTAAAGTTAAAAACGTTAAAAAGTGGACGCAATTAAAATGTCACATCACAAGTTTTACGGAGATTTTAATGGACTATCACAACAGCATTTGATAGCATGCTACGACGACACCTTGTTAATTGTTACCTACTAGAACGCATTCTATGAACAAGACTACATTACTCCAAAAACAGAACATAACCTATCCCGAGGGATTCCTGCGGAGCTTGCTTAAACTAGATTGTCCTAGGCTAAACCATTTTCAGACCAAACAAACACGACAGCAGACAGACCTATGCGCCTCACCTAACGTTGAGCTAAAATCCTACACCCCCTCTAGGGGCTGAAAATGGGAGTTTATATAAGAAAATTAAACAAACAATGATAAAGTGATAAAAATGGGGGTGTTTATTTTTATTCATATGACAATAGAATTTTAATAAATGTACCTTTTGTTTTTACGAGTATATGCAGTTAACCTGAACCGTTTCTTCTCTATTATTTTATGACTCGTAGCGTGGAGAACGGATACAACAAAAATTAACCAATTGAGTTAAGTAATTTTTTTTAATAGGCAGAAATAAGGGACCTCTGCGCCCCCCTTGGAACCGCACGACGCCCCCCAGGGGGAGCGCGCCTCACTGGTTGGGAAACCCTGATCTAAAGTCTTGCAGATTAAAAAACTTAGTCATTAGGAATAAAGGCAATTATATAGTTGTTTGATATGATAACTAGACAATTTTAATCAGGACTGCTATTCCATTAATCAATGGCGGTGGAAGGACAATGATCGCCATTTTATCTGTGCAAATTACTTTGCAACTTAACTTTCAGTTGGCGGTGGCGCTGCCAGTCAAAGCAGCCGTCATAAAATGTATGAAATTTGGATAGTTCCCAATTTCGCCACTTGAACGGATAAAATGGACACCATTGTCATTCAACTGCCATTGAGATGCCATTGATTAGAGGAATAGCCGCCAATTTAGTGAATTAGTCCACTTAACTAAATTAGTTTCTACTAGAACATAATTATATCGAAATATGAAAACACTTACCTCAAAGCATGTTTGTTTACATGGCTGAGACTTTTTAATAACTTGCATTATTTTTCAACAGTTTTGGCAGTTCGGCAAATGTACCTATATAATCGAAGTGTATTAGGCACATTTTCGAAAAGTCATCCCGCGATACGTGAGGTCATCTTTGTTAATATCATCATGATATCGCGGTATAGTCGTCATAATAACGCTTTTCCTTTATAACTACTGTTCAACCCCATAGTGTTTTACAGCTTGACGTGAAGTTACTGCGATAATGAGCTTACAGTTTCTTACATCTAAAGTTCAAAATGTCTCGGTTCCCTCAGTTGTCTTCCCCTAGCCATTCAATTTGTCCAGGCGACAATATATGCTTTTTTTATTGCATTTGGCCATAAAAAGACGGCGCGATTATTATGAAGGATTGTTCACTATATCCGAAAGAAAACTCCAAAGCAGCTAATGGCTATTAATGGTGTTTATAGTCATATAACTTCGAAACAAGCGCGTCATTACAGACGGCTGCTAATGCTCTGCGGTAAACTTATTAATAATAGGTTTATTTATTTATTGTTTATTGTACACAATATACAAAAAGAAAGAAACATACAAAGATAGAGATGACACAACAGACACTGCTTACTTATATAAAGAAATAAAATAAATAATAAAAAAAACAGATATAATACCGAAATAGAAAGACGAAAACTCTTTTGTCTTTTTAAGTTTTCAAATTTCGATTTTCGAAATTATTGAATTTTTATCGTGCGGGAGAGCCTCCTATTCTAATGTACTCTATTTCACTGTGTTTATTTTTTATGTGGTAACAATTATTATCGATTATGGTATTAATTATGATGAGTGTATCATTTAAAGTATACTAATTTTGTTTCGTAAAGTGATAAAGTAGGTGGTGGACCATGCGGTATATAAGCGGTAATTAATTTATTAAACTAATGTAAAAAATAAGGTTAATATTTAAGCTAACGGATTTAAATTATTAGTTTAAAAAAATTAAATGCTGTATGAAGGAAATCTGAGATGGGCCCGTGACATAGCGAGCGTGCCACAATCTATTACAGGTTTGCGGAGAGGGGGCGCAGGGTGGCAGAGGGGGCGACCGTCGGTACGCCATCCATTAGCTAATTACTAGAGGCTCACCGACCCCTTCTTGCCAGATTGCCACCGTGCTACGCTTTGGTTGCTAATTGATTTTTAAATGTCACTTTCGAGTTGGAAAACGGCTTAAGACAACACGATTTTTGTAATGACTTGGACATCTCGAGTTACATTGATGTACATAGTACGGTTTTCCTACAATACTGTTTAATTAAAAAATATGAATCAGCTGGCCTGCTGATTTCTATCAAATTATAAAGTTAAACTTGCCTTCTGTTAGCGTAGCATCGGTTCTAATGAGGTAATGACCGGCCACCGAGCGGGGCCGGCGCACGCGACTGCTACCCTCGCGTAATTTCATTATTATAACAAAACGAGTCAAATGTATAAACGATGGCACGTGATAATTGTAACCTCGGACGCGGCTTACCCCTTAAACACGCGTGTCGGTCACACGTACATTATCCACACGGGGAAATTAAATGATCACATTAAAACGAAACTCAGTGTCAAATTCATGGGAAAAAAAGGAAGGAAAACATACTTTTTATAACATTGTAATTCTGTAAGTTATTGTTTTGAGATAAAAAAAACACATAAAACGAGATAACTTATAAAGATGATGTCCAAAATCCTTACGAGTGAGGTACTCGTAATGATAATGTCGAAATGAAGGATTATCTTTAAACTTCCTTCTGGATCTGTGGTCTCACCGCTTATATAGCTGATCGTTAAAAAAGCGTAAACCTTTTAATTAAACTCGAAGCTTTAAACGAAAAAGTTTTACTGAAAAGTAAAAAAAAACCATACTGTGCATGCTAGTTTTACCCGGAGGGCTCCATAAACAAAGCTGATAAAATACTGAAATATTCAATACTTATTAAAAAATTAACATTTGAAAAACCCTTATTACTGATACTCAATTTGATTTTCTCATTAATATTCTAACTTTTTTTAAACGACTTCTTATAAAAATGCACACACCTATGATATTTGTTGCAGAAGTAAGCAACTAGTAAGAGTTTGTACAGATTAATTAGTGTCTGATAAAAAAACTGTGACAGATAGACAGCATAACAGAGTCTGGCCAAAAGAATTTAATCTTTTTCTCGATTTTGTCACAAGTATGGAAAATCTGTTAAAAGTAAAAGAAATATTTTTTAACAATATGTGGTTTCTTTAATAAAAGTGGTTCAGACTCATAGACAGATTCACGTTCTAAATTCTTGCTAAAGTCACATCTCATAAAACCTATTGAATTATCTAAAAAAATATGTAGTATAAACATTATTTACTCAAAAAATGGTCAGCAGACATAATAAACATAATACTATGTGCGCTCTCATTAATAGCTGACCGCTGACAAACGGTGCCTCCCTTCACCCCATCCCCCTGCGTGGTACCATGGTCCCCGGGATCCGGCGCCCCATTTGGCCAGGTGTAAAACTGCCCGGTCACGGAAAGACAGACATGCGATGCGGCTAATATGTTTTTATTATTAAAGCTATACGAATTGGTCATCCCATCCCCCCATTGGCAGCATGGGGATGACCCATGAATATTTATGCGGTGATTTGTTTATGGCAATAAATGTTGCGGTGAGGCTATTAAACTGCGGTTCGTGGCGGCGGCGTTCTGTTTCTAGAACTAAAAGAGCTTAAAAACATGCCTATTGCTTTTTTATTGTACCCTACAGCCATTTGCATACAATTTTGTTATTACCTTTGTAGCTTTACTGGGATATTTCTCCACGGTTCCAGTATCCTTTTTTTTATTCCATATACGTCCCCACTGAGGGGCACGGGCCTTCCTTCGAAACACGAAGGGGATTTAGGTCATAGTTCACCACGCTGGCCCATTGCGGGTTGGTGGACTGCTCGTCTTTCGAAAATGAATTTTCTTGGACGGGCGGGTTTCATCACGATGTTTTCTTTCACTGTTGAGCAAGTGATAATTAGAAATCCGTACATAAATCCGACAAGAAGAATTTAGTAGTACAGGCCCGCACCAGGATTGAACCCACAACCTTCCGATTACAAGTCTGGCTCGTTACCAACTGGGCCGGCTATCACGGCCCAGTATTCTTACTAACTAATAAAAGTATCCTTCCTAACTAATAATTATACTACATATTAGTTGTTCAGATTGTAAAATAAAAATCTTATTGTTGTCACTTAAGAATAAATGAAATCATTTTTACTAAGGCAATACAGCCTGGAATAAAGATACCTATTTAGGAATAGGTAGGTACCTAGGAATTTTCTGAATTCGAAGGCATTCTACAAACACTTATAGTATATTCATGTCCGTTTTTCCGTCAGGCCATCTGTCTGCGGTTTTTCTATGAGACCCTTAGTTCTGCAAAGTTGAAATTTGGCATGGTCGTAATATTGATCTCGCCAATGAAACTGTAGAACAAAAGCTACAAAATAAAATATTTTTCGCGTACCTCCGTTCACATAAAAGGGGGCTTTTCTGGACAATTTCATTGTGTAGAGTGTCATCGGATAGCATTTTAAAGATAATAGGGGTTCGTGAAGAACTTTTTTCATTTCAGGAATACGTTTTAAAGTGAAAATTTTTGTTAGACTCAAGAGCCCCTCGTCTACCAGCTAAACCGTAATTTTTTTGAATGTTTACAACTACGGAACTCCTACACAGCGCGTGACCCGACACGGTCTCGGTCGATTTTTTTCTTTCTCAAATGATTCTAAAATTTTTTAGAGGATATCTTATCGCGAGCGCGAAATAACTAAAAAATAATTCATGTGTTTTCTTCCTCTCTGTCAGTAACACTCGAAAGTTGTAGCAACGCAAAAGAAGCGAGTTCTTAAGTTCTTATCTACCTAGATATATTTTAAGTCTCGACTTACCTATAAGGGAAATACCGGTGTACCCGCAAATTGCTTTCAAAGATTGCATCTAAGTAAGTATGTGAGTTTTTATAGCCATGTCATGTCATTGTGCATTTAATGTTTTGCATTTTAATGATTGCTAAAGTAAAATCTCCTGCAGGTTATTATCACACTAAAGGGGTTATAGTAAAAAATGCCTACTTTATTCCTAATTTCTTTGATTGAACCGCTATTTTTAAAATTGTTTATAATTTAAAAACTTGATCATATAACAAGGATTTTGAATACAATTAATACAATGCAACTTTTTATTTTTTTATTGAAAATAAAGTTCAAATACAGCTCCTTTCATCTATTGCCCTACAGTAGTTACAAGCAAAGTTAGTTTACTGAAAGCGGCAAGTGTAACAACGGTAGAGCAAAAAATTGTAACTTTATAAGTTCGAGTAGTTTTTGAAATGTTGTGTGTAATTATTGAGTGTCCTTTCGCTTTCATGTTTTTGTAAATTTTGCGTGTTCCCTTAGGAATTTCAGAAATTTTTTTCGCTAACTATGTACTTCAAAAATAAAGATACAGTTTGGAAAGTTGATTTGAAGATTTTATAATAAACGTTCGTTTTTATGTAACATGTAAATTACACAAATTCATAAACTTTGTATTTGGCATAAGTAACTTGAAAAGTGTGCATTATTCAGAAATTGTGTGTCAGACAAAAATGTGGTAAATTTTATGTGGTTTAATTCATACTTAAAAGTGTAGTCGCTAAGGTAGAACGATTTCAAGTTATAAGCGAATAAATTTAAAAAAAGGACCTTTATTCCTCCCTGCCACCCCCCGCGGCACCTATCATAGAGAGAACTTTATTAAGCTATATTCAGGAGACCCACCCCTACATAATGCTGCAAATTTCAAAACTACACGATTTAATTCCTCAATTTTCCTATTTTTCTTGGACTGCTCCTTTCGTATGCAAATTAGTAAAGGGTAGATTTCAACGGAAGTGAACACAAATTTATATTTTGCATGTGTTTTCATGCATCCAATCCATATATGTAAATACATCAAATTAAAGATAATTTATTAAATTACATCTTTTGTTTGAAGTTTTTTTTCTAATAAACGTGATATTCTGTAAAAACTTGTTTAAAAAAAACTGTTTAATAAAAAGTTTAAAAATTTTCAATGTTTCTTTTCATTTCTGAGTAATGGTTGACTTTACCGAAACAGTTCAAAAAAAAAAATTTTAAGCTCACATGTAGAACTTCAGTTTAAAAAAAACAGTAATGAAATCGGACGAATAGTTCTCCAGATAATGTTCATTTTTAAAACTCGACATTCGCCATCTTGGCCGCCATTTCTATTAGCTACAACGTCGAGATGGCAATGCTTTGTAAAAAAAAACATGGTTTTTTCACATCATAATAAACCGGTCTAACTACTGTAAAGAGGAATCTTAGTACCCCCAAATTATACCGTTTTGCTTGAATTCGACTACTTGGCCCATCCCCTCCATAGTTGTTATTAACGCTGACCTCTTTTGTACACCAATTTTTTTTATTCAATTTATATTTGGAGTTTTAAATTTTGTGATCTTTTCTACTTTTATTTTATGTCATTATTGTGTCATTGTGTCTCTATACGTCGAACCAGGCTATTCTATTGGTAACAACAACCTTTGTAAATAGTAGCGAAACATATCTGAAAATAATTAAAAAGTAATTTGTGGGTAAGTAACACGAGTAATGTTTGCTTTTCCCATATTCATTTTGAGCCCCCGTTGCGTTGTCGATAGAGCCCATTATAGGGCCCGCGGTGAAAAAACAATAAGTGACGATCATAGTACCTACTTATACGTCGGATTTATGTAAAAAAATAAATTTTCGTATTATAATATAAATAGGTTATAAGTAATGACTTATAATTATAACTTATACACTAACAAACTTACTTTTGTAGGTACAAATGTAAGCATCCTTATCGTCAAACTTCCTTGGTATCTGGGCTTTAGGTATCTCTCTTTCAACCTCTCGGGTGGTTAAGCAGTCCATGAAACTGAACAACTTCCCCAAGGAACATTGGTCAAAATACGAAAATAAATGTTGATCTCCCATTCAGAATGCGCTTGGTCCCCTACGAAGGTTTCGAATGCCGCTGTTGCGACACACGCTGTAGCGAATTTTTTTTTCGCTGCCTCATAGGTTCGAAAGATTATGGACTTGAATGATGGAGTCGTGAACGACGCTGTTTCGAAAAACATTTTCAATGCCTCATACGCTGGATTGCTCGTGCCTCCGATTTATTAGTCTGTGTATAAAAAATATTCAAGAGTAGTAAATAAAATACAAACATATTCGATGTCAATCAACATTTATTCATCGTCATCATCTCAGTTCCTACATGAAGTTCTCGTTTTCATGAAATTAAATCTGAAAATCAGTGTTGCCAGTCTGAAATACAGACTGACAAAAAATCGCTGCCTTTTTACTCACTGCAGCATCCATACGCAAATTAATCTGTTTATATTGTATGTATTTTTGTTTATTTTATACTAGCTTCCCACGCGGGACTTCGTTCCCGTGGGAATTCGGGAAAATCATGTACCCTATGTCCATCCCCGATAATGTAGGATTCTAATGGTGAAAGAATTTTTCAAATCGGTCCAGTAGTTTCGGAGCCTATTCGATGCAAACAAACAAACAAACAAACAAACAATCAAATCTTTCCTCTTTATAATATGTATAGATAGAAGATATAGATGTATAGATAGATGTGTGTTTTTTTATGTCATTTGTGATCGTCAATGGTAAAATAAATGTTTTTTTTTATTAAATCATTATGAACACTTTTTTTCCCTGAATCCCAAAATAAAATGAAATTCAATGTAACAAAAAGTTTCACATAAAATAAAGCCAAACTTTAGATACTTTTCTTTTCGGTAAGTTCTCGTTCACATTTCTTTCTTTTTAAACCGACTCCAAAAAAAGGAGGAGGAGGTTCTCAATTCGGGTGAATTTTTCATTTATTTTTATGTTTGTTACCTCAAAACTCCGCCATTTGTAGACCGATTTAAAAAAAAATTATTAGTTCGGAAGCATCTACTTCCAGATTGGTCCCATAACAATTTTATCGAAATTGCTTCAGTGGTTTAGGTCAAAAATAAAAAAAACACTGAAATTTACGGTCATATATGTGGATGATAATAGGTCATCAATGTAAACGAAGCAAAAGCGAAGTTGTTCCCTGAGACTTTTAAGTTGTTTTTGGGGCTCCTTTGTGTCCTGGGGCTACCTACTCTACCGGTCACCGTTTAGTGACCGGTAGAGTATATTACCACCACACATCTTTCCTGCCGTCTGGTGATCGGTTGATAATATCACCCCATATCTTTCATGCCATCTGGCGATCGGTTTGAGAATTGTACTACCCCGTATCTTTCTTTCCATGTTGCGTCTGGTTATGAATATTACCACCTCATATCTTTCCGTGGGGTGAAAGTATTGATCACTATATCGCTCTTTAATCTCGAGTGATTTATCCTCTAACCGTAAATCTACGAGGGAGTTATATGAATGACTAGCATCCCGCTCGGGACTTCGTTCCCTTGGGAATTCGGAAAAATTATATAGGTAGCTTATGTTACTCAGGGATAATGTAGCATCCTAATGGTGAAAGAATTTTTCAAATTGGTCCAGTAGTTTCGGAGCCTATTCGTTACATACAAAAATACAAATCTTTCCTCTTTATAATATTAGTATAGATATATGATAACCTTTAAAAGAATAAAATAAAATATTTTTAACAAAAAATTGACCCGCCTTCAAAAAGGGTGAAATAATTTTTTAAAGCTATGTTCACGAGTAAGTAGCGGTTACGGGTAAAACAGCAAATAGGTGAATTAATAGCGGAATATGGTATACTCATTAATACCTTTAATCAAAGTGATGAGGCTATGGCTCTCGAACACCACTCTTTATTTGTAGCGGGATGCCGGTGCTTGCTAAGCTCCTTGGCATACTACTACTACAATCATCAATTACCCATTGAGCTATATAATACTTCAATGCAATTACCAGTCAGAGTTTTGAATGTGTAAATCTAGGTTACCAGTCTTCATTTATAGTGGGATACCATCATCGCTTGGTTTCGCTCCTTGGCATGCC
This sequence comes from Aproaerema taeniolella, assembly GCA_949987775.1. NCBI lineage: Eukaryota > Metazoa > Arthropoda > Insecta > Lepidoptera > Gelechiidae > Aproaerema > Aproaerema taeniolella. Next base: position 22,408,086 of record OX465242.1, on the reverse strand, counting down.
ACTACAACCATCCATTACCAGTAAGTAATAAGAGTGTCGCTCCAGGTTGCACTACTTTTAATTAGTAGTGGCATCCCGTTGCTCACGCTCCTCGGCATACCACTACAGTCATAAATCATCAGTCACAGTAATTAGAGTGTCACTCTAGCTCACCACTCTTCATTGGTAGTGGAATGCTGTTGCTCATGCTCTTCGGCAATCATCAGACATAGTTAAAAGAGTGTTGCTCCAGCTCACCACTCTTAATTTGTAAGTGGGATGCCGTTGCTCATGCTCCTCGGCAATCCACAATAGTCAACAGTCAGTGATAAGAGTGTCGCTCTAACTTACCACGTCTTTTAAAGTTTATGCTGTGACGGCTCCAGCTCATCATTACGAACTCAATAGTTTTCAGTGGCTCTTCAGGGAGAACAAGATTTCAGTCAAATTGGATCGATTTATGTAGCTTTTTGATCTTATCTCTTGATTCTTTCCGATTTTAGTAAAAAGTGGTTTCATAAGTTTATACACTATGTTTTCGCTGTCAAAGCCATTTTTATTTTTATTATTCCAGCATACATAATCGATCTGAAACCTAAAATGGTATTATTAAGGTCCTCCTGTATACCTTTGGGTAATAAAATAAATGAATTCATTTAAATCATGTCATTTTTGTAAAATTTCAATTGAAACACTCAACCATTGCTCTTCAGCCGTTACTAAATAACAGCACAAAAATCCCATTACTTTTAAAATATTTTACTGTTTAACAAGATCCCTATAGTAAAAATGACAACATTTTCAAATTAATTTTTCAAGATTCCTAGTCTACACTGTTAAGATAACCTTGGTTCAACAAATTTAAGCTTTCTTGGTCCAAAGGTTCATCAGTAAGCCAGGACCTTGCATTTTGTTAGTGAAAATTACAAGATTTTTTTAGTTATTATTTTTATTCATTGTTTCCGTTGCAACTTGCTTGCTCTAAAATTGAATGGCTTGTGAAATATTTATATTTTTTTTAGGCCTCTCGCTCCATCACTTAGCTTCATTATGTACATAATATGTTTACTACAGATAGGTATAACAACCGAATCTGTCTTAAAACTTCTTGGTTGTCGGTTGTAATTGTATTCATCTCTATTTCAAACATAGCTACTGAACTATCGTACTTTTCAAAGATATTTTTTTCACATACTAGTCTTTTTAGCTGCGTTAGACTTGAAATCCTTAAAAACTCAGTCCCTGTTACATGTTCAATTGTCATTTATAAATATATATATGTTAGTTTCTTAGTATGATCAGTCTATTACATTAAATTAAATCTGTTTCCTGTCATATGCTCCATACTGCTCTAGATCATATGATCGAGATCGTAACGAAATAGCCATTTACATACTTTGGTACTTACATCATTTTCCATAGTTTTTCCATCTCCTCCAAAACAAACATTTTTACCAAACGTTTGTGCTCAATAATCAAACTTGATACCTACATTTTTTTTTCCTAATAGAAATAGCATCACACTAAAAAAAATATAAGACAAGAACAAGCCGCAACTTTTTTTTCAATACACCAGTAGTGTAATACCACACACCATGAATACTCAACACAAACATGGTGTGAGAAAATATTATACAAAATCAATCTTGTATCAAATCAAAACAATCTGGTTCAAACATAAAATAAATAAATCATCAGTTTGATTGTGATCTCTTGTGAGAAAGATTTTTTTTTTCACTTATTTTTACACTTACACTAAAGTGTAAAGCATTCCAATCCTGCTCAGGTGTATTCTCAACACAAATAAATTTAATAAAAATACTTGAAATCGCACATCACAAAAAGATCAATACCATTTTCTTCTCATATTGCCGTGATTGTGATATAAAGAAATTCATACTTACCTACTTTTTACCAATAAGGTGAGGTGGGGTTGTTAAAAATATTTATCTTCGCAAGAGTTTGGCTGTACCTACCTACTGTAAATCTTATAACAAAAAAAATATATTTCTTTTAAATCTTTTCCACAACTTATTTGTTGTTTTCTTTTTTGCTGTTTAAGTTTATAGAATTTTCTGGGTTAACTCGCTCCATCGTCGACCTCATCTTTGACCTTTATGGTCAAGATTGAGGTCAAGAGTTAACCCATCTTATAATAAAAAATAAAGTTTCATAGGCATTGCACAAATAATTCATTTTCTATTAGTGATTTGTTTTCTGAAAATATTCCTTTCGTTGGGCGTGGCGAGAGATTTATAAATTGTCGTGTACCTATCCCACTTCTGAACTAAAGTCAGAAGTGGAAATTCAAAACACTAAAACTCAATCGCTTGCTCACTTACACTTAAAGTTTATTAAAACACATTTAATCTACTTAATAATGTTTTCAAAATCAACATTGCACGATTCCTCCGTTCTTTCCCGATTGCCGTTTGTTTTTTTATCTGTCATTCGAAAGTTTTAACAGGTTATAAATTTAAATCAAACAGTCTTTACAGCCAGTTACTAGCGTATACAAACTCCTTGGCCTAAACCTTTATATGAATGGGATAATAATACATAGTAAAGGCATATTTAGTATAAGAAAAGCCTAGCTAGGTATACGGAACAATGACGCTAACAATAAAGATTCCGTTTCGCTAGCGTTGGTACTTGGATCAAACGTTTTGGGACTTTACAAGAAGTATGTTAATTAAATCTCAAATGACCTAAAAAGAAAGATGACCTCGACCCTCAAGAATAAGAAATTAGCCCTCAGTCTTTATTTTGAGGCTCCATAAATGTTTTCCCAAAGTATAACATAAAAGAAGAAAATCCCAAAATGTTAATTTTTTGGCTCTTCGGAAATTAGATAATCCGAATCTTCGCTAGCGGAAGAAAATGGCAAGCTATGTATTGATAAACTAATTCAAAACTACAAAAATACATAAATACGAAATATGTGAAATGATGGTAGGTAGTCCAAAGAAAAAAAAGATAGTACGATCCCTGAATCATATATACTCAAAACCTATAGGATATGGTAAATAGGCAGGATGTGATAGAATTGTTAGTTTCAGAGAACGTGCGACCCCAGTGCGGTGGTGGGTGTATCGATTTCCCCCTTCGATGCCCCCTACCTCCCTCTGACTCCAATGTATGCCCACTGCCTATGGACATCTATTACTTATTGTTATTACTTATTGCCCTCATAATTTTTCGTACATGACCAGTAAAGCACGTTTGATAACTGTGTTTGCGGTAACGAGGACTTCTGTTTAACTTTATGACGCATTATTTTTGTTTTACTAATTACCCAATTATTTATTCCAAGTTATACAGAAAAAGGGCAAATAATATGTAAAAGAGATGAAAACGCTCGAAAAACCAGTTATACTTTACAAACCTGGCAAAGGGACAAAATCAGTCTCTTAAAAATTACTGAACCTACTTGCGGTTTTACTCATTATACACTGCGTGTAACATGCGCAAACGCAGTTTTCATAGGTTTTTGGTCGTTTTAAAGCTTGCATTTATGTGTAAGTACTATTAGTAAGGCCGTAAATTTATGAGCTTCTAGATTCAAACCAACTTAATTATTGGGGTAAAGTCAGAAAAGTGCTTATAAATAGCCATAAGCCGTAGATTATAATGCTAATAGATTTCATCTAACGCGAAAAATGGCTTTCAGGTGCTATTTTAAAATAATGCACTTGTGTCGTTATAGCTTTAAATATGAGATTGACCGGAGCAGGTATTTCTTCATAGCTGCGCCGCGCTGTGGTGCAATCCATAAGAGAATATATCTGTTTAACCACTGAATTTGAACTAGAATGGATGAAGCATCTATCAAGTCACTTCCGACAAATACACACATCAACACTGTTGCGTGGATTTTTCATACAAAAGAGGTGTGTTTGAGAAGCTATAAAAGCATACTCGAGACACATGGAGGGATATAAATTTCAGATGAGCTAGTGCTTAACCTGAATTTTCAATTCCAGTCAATGAATTTTGTTTAAATTGTTTGTTATAACGCGATGGAAACACAAAAATTTACTTTTTTTCTGCTTTTTGTATGAAAATTGTGGAATTTGCTCAATTTTTTTTTCAATTTCGTCACGTTTTCCCAAATTTCAAGAAAAATGAAATTAATTGATCAGAACTGAAAATTAGAGTTTAGCACTTTAGCCCAATTGGCTTAGAATTCAAATTTATTTATTATTTATTATAAGATGGGTTAACTCTTGACCTCAATCTTAACCATAAGGTCAAAGATGAGGTCGACGATGGAGCGAGTTAACCCAGAAAATGCCTATAAAGGCACTGGTACTCCCACGCACCGACGGAACACAGCAAGCTGTTTGGAGTCGGTCTTCGGTAGGAGGGTGGTCGCGAACCAGACGGCCCTTTACAGAGCCTACCACACCGCATGAGACCATAGGACGACACCTCAGATTCAGAAAAAAATGAAGTGTCGTTGCCTGGGATGGATTACTAGGAGGCAGGTCTCATTTGTGTTTCCTTAGTCGCCTCTTACGACACCCACGGAAAGAGATAGGCTGGTGTTATTCTCAACCGATCACCACACGGGTAAAAATCGGACTTAATTGCTACAAAAGGTTTTATTGTTTTAATAGCTTCATTTGTCTATACATATTATAAAAAGGAAAGATTGATTGTTTGTTTGTTTGTTTGCATTGAATAGGCTCCGAAACTACTGGACCAATATGAAAAATAATTTTACCATTAGAAAGCTATATTATCCCAGATGGACATAGGCTACATAATTTTCCCAAATTCCCGCGGGAACGAAGTCCCGAGCGGAATGCTAGTTGCCAAATAAGACTATCCTAAGTTTTCTCCCTCGGCGGAGGTGTGCATAATTGGTGGGGGGTAAAAATGTACCCCAAAAGGGATATTTTTGCGATTTTTCGGTTATATCTCGTAAAGGACTTACAATATCGTCCTTTTAAGATAGTCTTATTTGGCAACAAATAAAGCTATTAAAACAATAAAATCTCTTGTAGGATTTAAATCCGATTTGAATTTTTTGTTGGTTTTATTCTTTTGACCTGCTTGCTCATCTAAAAATTATATCCCTCCATGTGTCTCGAGTATGCTTTTATAGCTTCTCAAACACACCTCTTTTGTATGAAAAATCCTGCAATATGGTTTTTATTGGACGTGTACACCATCTGAAGGCTCTCAAGAGAAGAAAGTACTCCGGTCTGATTGGTACATGAATATTCGTCTCATGGGCACTGGGCACCGGACACAAAGTTATTAGTTAAGGATCGTTCAGTGCATCTCATCGAAGAAACTCAGCAAGCTGGAAGCTTTTTCTGTCAAAGAATTTCTTTGGTATTTAGTTAAAAGAAACCAATCGAGAATTACCGACCTGAAAGTGTGATTTTTGAAAGTTCAAAAGAGTGAAATTTTATTTTTCATTACTCTACTCGGAAAGTAGGTCTGAAGTTGCCTGAGGAGCGAGTTGAAAGTAATACTTTTCAACCCTAGGGAGAATCGCTTTCAACTGACAGCTGTCAAATTATAAAAAAAACAAAAAAAAACATGTACTTAATGTGACTCAGCCCACTAAACCAAAGAACATACTGGTGGATACAAATATTCACCATTCATAAATTTTATACAACTTGTACCATCACATCAGATAATTAGCTTACAGGTAATTAAAAGTGAAATTTTTCGGAATTTTTAAAGGGTAGGGAAAGCTTCAGCTTCTCTTGCAGATTCACGTCTCAAAATGCTAATCATCCAAACGTCATCCCAAACGAGAAGTTGTGTCCTAAAACAAAAATCGTTTTTGTAATCAAGTTTTCTATGGAACGGGCTTAAGACTTAGAGATAACAGTTGACGGGGCTACAATACCTACTAGCTAGTGTTTGGCGGGTTGCTCAAGCGCGTTTAGCTCGCTGGAGGAGCTACGCTGCGCTGGCGCAATCGTTCGATCCGCAAAGGTCATTGAAGGAATTCGCGCGGTCCGGCGCTCTTACGACACCACCTCTATATCAAAGAGGTTCCACTTAGCGCACCGTGCAGGAGTTACCAATCTCTTTGATAACGCTTGTACACGCTTTGAGCTTTTCTAAGCTTATACTAGCTGGTGCCCATTGCTTCAAATGAACAAAATTATAGCCTATGTCATTCTCCACCCTTATAATTAGGCATAGTCGGCTGCTTGGCTGACTGATCACTCTTATGGGATAAGATACAATTTAAAAGCATAATTTTTTGCTTGTTTACTTAAACTTTATTCAACAACACAATAACGCGATTATGCAACAAAATGCAGTCAATTTTTTTTTAAATATTCAGTTACTATAATGAAATATAATTAAGCTATCAGATTGACATAAAAATCTCTGTGTTTAGTACTGGAAAAAAATTGGATTCGAAATAAAAAAATCGAATTCGAAATAAAAAACTTTGGGCTGGAGAGGCACGATGGGTCTTTTAGATTTGGCACGGAATTCTAAACTCACGAATTCTCCTAATCCTAATCTTCGTAGAAGTGATCAGCTAATTCTGCCTGTACTATCCCTGAGTAAAAAATCTACCTTATCGTTCCGTTTTTCTTACACACGAAAAACAAGCAAACAGAACGAACCAACATTATTTTACATTTGTAGTACAGTACAGTACCTGGGCGACCGGGGAAGAATTTGCTTCGTAAATGAAACGAAAACGGATCAGAATTGGCCTATTTAAGCGGAGCATTATGTTAAGTTGGTTAACCTTACGAGTAAATACCTACCTACCACAAGCTCAATATATACGTCTGCATCAAATGGCGCGCTCCCTCCCGTTCTATCCCAGCCCGTTTCTGCATTCGCCCTCCCTTTCATGTGCTTTCTGACCGCGGTTCGATATTATATTCATTCAACAACAAAGTATGTTATTTTTCTTGTTATTTTCTATGTAAACGACTTTTATGCAGTTCTGCGAAGGCTCAGAGCCTCATTCCATATGAGGCTTATTAAATGTAAAAACGAAATTGTGACGTCTGCATACAGCACCACCTATTTACTACATAAAATAACTTTACTGAATTAAATATAATATAATATGACATTTCAATATCCATTAAATGAATAGATATAAATATAATATAACATTAAATTAAGTAATTAATTATTATTGTAAAACTATTATTGCAAGTATTTAAAACTATGGGAAATGTACAATGTACACCTGAAACAAACATGATTTTATTTTTATTTTATGTATTAGTTACCATGCTACTTTAACTAAAAGTTTTTAGATTTCCTTTAAACCCAATCTTAAATGTAAATGTTTTGCTGTATCAGAGCACCATACACAAGAATTATACCAATCATGGTAATGAATATTATCACCTCATTTCCTTCTGTAGATTTCGTAAAAGTCAACTGTGGGTACGACTGTTTCATTCTGATGGGTACGTATTTCAATGTCCAGCTTCAACCACCCCATCCGCCGCCGGCTCCGATGATGGAGTGCATATCACCCCATATCATTTAGAGTAGATTTGTGACATTATGGTCGTTTCTCATATAAGTGTATTATAAATGTATCAGAATATGAAATTGACCAATCGACATTAAGTTTTAGTCAATGTTTTTACAAAGAAGTTTATTTATAAAGAAGCAGACATGCAGCCCTTACTTCACGATTCTAAGGCCTAAGATTGGATTTTTTATCTCGAATTAAAATCAGTAGAAATTATCACTCGACGAGACAAGCGAATCAAAGATAGACCTCATGGCGCGTGTAGTCACGTCACCTGCTTGTGCTGTGGCTGCGCAGCGCGTGGGCGGCCATTGTGTGCTAATGCGTCGCACGAGAGCGTCCCGCCCGGCGCGGCGCCGCCGCCGCCGCCACCACGCCCCGTGTCGTCGTCGCCCTGCAGTCCCGCTGCTTTCTGCACTAGAGAAAATCTGAAAGTTATTAATCGATTTTGTTAATTGTCCGTAATTGAAAGAAACTCAATTAACGATTGTTCTTATAAAATTTAAAGAAAGGGAAAACAACCGCCTCAACTGAAAATAAAAAAGATTTCTAACAGAAATCAGGTTTGTTTTTCGTCAAGTTTTACAAAAAATGTGTTTTATTATTAAAATAATTTAAAATAAAAACATCGTATTAGCTATCTAATAGTAACAATTCCAAGTTTGTGACTCAATCACAACATAACCTATCAACTGCTGAAGAAAGGCCTTCCACCACTGTTTTGCAGGTAGAGAACCTTTTTTGCGAGTTATAGGCGCGCGGGGCGGACTGCGGAAATGCAGAGCCAACTGAGGACAGTTATGTCAAGACACTGTCATAATGACAGTCGCTCCGAATTATCCGCCGTTGCTACTTGCACAAATTATTAAGCTATTTGTTATACTTACCGTTTTTTTTATACGGGGGGCACAGTAACAAACAAGAATTTTAAAAATGCCATAAAAAATCATATTTTTAAAGATTTTTTTAAGTATTTTTTCCGTCGATTAAATAAAATATAGTTTCCGTCATTTTAATATGTGCACATTATAAAGACTCACACTGTATACATTTTGGATGGTGGTACCCGGTCAACATTTAGGCTACATAAAATCTCGAAATTTAGCCAGTAGATAGAGAACCAACAACAAAAACCCCTGAAAAAATTTAGTAGGTGTTTTTCAGCACATTTTACTCATACCAGACTTGACTTCTTTATTTTCCATCGTCTGATGACAATGATTCTGCCAGTATCAAAGTACCAAAAAAAAACGAAATGACTTCTGTACAGTAGAGAGACAATGACTAAAGAATACTACATACTCAAAGTAGAGAGATCAACGTATTGTACATATATAATACTACATACTCAAAGACATATATACATGGGCAAAAGCATAGACATGTTGTTTTTTAAATTTATCCCTTTCAGAAAGGCAAAGGAAACTATGTCCATACAGACAGGGACCTTATTCTCTAAGTGCGATAGTGATAATCAAGCTGTATCGCAATCTTATCGCAATCAATTACTGTCAAATAAATTATAGATGGAACAGGAAATGGCCAACTTCATGTTATACTGTCCGAATTCTCAAGCTATTATAACTGGAACAAAGACAGAGAATGACATTTTGAATGATATTGAATGAATGTAATTGTCAATTTGTCAATTATTTTCATGTTATTTCTTATAAAATGTTTTGTAATTATTCAAAAATACTAATGTTATTTAACAAGAAAAAGTAATTTGGGAGATACTGCTCTCTTAAAAATTAATGAGGTAAATAGAAATAGCCATATTGGGAAGTATTAAGGGGTTGTTTTATATTGTTCTGGTGTTTGTTTACTTCTGAGAAATACTATTATTATGTTATTTTTCTCGTGTGATTGATAAAAAACATGATTATTGTTACGCAATTATAGCAAAGTAAACGTATGTATACGTATTTGTGGGTACTTTGGAATTTGTTGGGGGAATAATGATGCATTTTCGAGTAAATATGCTTCCACCATGGCGGGCTGTATATAAAAAAGTGCAAAAATTTTGCAAAAGATTGTCAAGCTGTACCATTTTTATAAATAAATAAACGCTACACACTTAGAGGCCCACACTAAGGTTTTCCCTTGTGTCGTGGGTCCCTTGGAAAACACAAAGACAAACACAAACACCCATTACCCGAGAACAAACATCTACTTTTTACACAAATGTTTGCCCCGGCTGGGGATCGAATCCAGGACCCGCCGATCAAGAGGCAGCGTCACTACCACTTGACCAAACCGGCTACATTATACATTATACCCCTGATTATGGATCATATTAAAACCCTAAGTATTTTTGATTGCTTGACGCTCTGCCAACCCAAGTGTTAGTAATGTCCAATACAGGCGGTCGTCTCGTATGCCACTTAATTTTTAACGTTCTCAAATCAAGATTTTTTAAAAATAATGTATTAAAATCATTATTTAACACCATTTTCCAGATATTCAATGTTCATCATATCAAACGTCTGGACATGCAAATAAAATAACATATTTTACATTTTGAAAATGTCTGAACTTCCTAACGTGAATCCTTTCTTTGGAAATAGAAGTTTTAACTGCAAAACGATGACGAGATGAAGTAAGAAGTGTTTCTCAAATTATGATATTTCTCATTGGGTTATCATTATCGAGCAATTTTTAATTACAATTAAGCTTGGATAATTAAACCACAAACCACCACATACTCGTACGTAAAAGGGATCATAGTCGTAAGTGTACAGATAGATATATGATTTATGTCTTAACACACTTCTTCTTATCATGTAGGTATAGTCAAGTGTGAAGTGTGTTTACCCACTGAAGATTCCAAAAAGAAGTTCGGTTGAGCTTGTCCAGTCCAACAGTGGGTTCACATAGTACTTATCAAACAAAAAAAAACCCTGTGAATCAAGAACTAATAGCGTATTTTCTTAAACCTTTACGTAGCCTCTGAGTTAGTTTTATCTGTAAGTATAAATCCCATTACACATTGCAGAAATGTGAACTGAGAGCCATTTTTAATATTGTGATATATGCCTTGGTTGTTGACTTCAACGAAAAAAGAAGTAATATCTAAATGGGTGCCTTTAATTTTGAAGTCGGTAAATATTTTTATACAATTTTTATTTATTGTATGTTAATTTGTAACGAATAAACACAAAAACTACTGGACCGATTTTAAAAAATCTTTCACTATTAGAATGCTACATTATCCCCGAGTAACATAGGCTAGGATATCATTTTTCTAAATTCCCACGGAAACGAAGTCCCGCGTCGGAATCTATCATGAATAAAGTTTGATAAGGTACTTACATTACAGGCACTTTAAGTAAGTGTTCCTAATAAAATCAATAAATTGAAAAATTATAATGACAAACATATTATTTGAAGTCTTTACCTTCCTTACAGCATTAAGATAACTCTATCGTATTGAGCATAGAAAAGCATTTTTCTTACTTATATTATCAAGAGCACGCTAAGCTTGACACTTTATAATATACTTATTAGGGCATATGTATTTATGTTTATTATTATTTATGTTTAGTTTCGTAAGTATAATGTTTATAATTTAATATTTTATCTTTCACCTCGGATAAGGTGTGGCTACCACTCACTCTCACCAATCACCCTAAGGTAAACTGATAGTTAATGCCATTGGGCATTAAGTCCGCCCTTGTACTTTTAGTGCATTAAGTTAAGTAAATAAATAAAATAAAAACTACATTCCTGTGAAGTTGTCCAAAATCCCTTGAATTGTTTTTTTTTTGTGAAGGTGTAACTAAACTCCGTCCGTCTCAAACTTTTACGTTTATAGTACATATACATATGCTCATCCCTATAATCCCTATCAGGGTAGGCAGAGCATCAGTGGTTTTAAAACCACTTGATGCCACGTTTGACTTATGTCAAACGTAATATTTGACTTATGTCAAACGTTTATATTCAAGAGGGTTTTAAGATGAAAAATGATGTAAGTGGTGAGAGGTTGTCAGCCTTTTGCCCACAATACAGCAAAACCCTCGCGTCTCACTTACTGACTTTTACAGTATGCCTGGGAATAGTAGGCAGCTGGCACATTCTATGTTTTTCTATTACTCCCAGTCTAGTATGGAAGGTACTGTAGCTTCCATGCTTCCACGTTTATAGTAGGGTAGGGTCATAATTATTCTAAACTCCTTATTATTATTTTGTGAAACAAACTAGGTACATTGAATAGGTAAACAATCAGACGCACTCGTGTTAATAATAAAAGTAAAATATATCAAACATATATAAGCTTGTGCTTATATCTTAGAATGCATATGATAAGTTAATTTAAAAATTGTTTCTTTTTTACAGATTTTCTCCAAGCACAAAAATCAAAATTCAATTTAGTTCATGTATTTTATTTTAATATAAAAGAGCATTAAAGTTATTCAAGTGTGGTCATTTTACATCTTTGTTACTTATTTTCAAGAGCTGATATCCTCTCTTGAACCTCCACGTTTCAAAACTTCATAATATGTCATGTCACTCATTTGTACCAACTTCGACGGCAATTGGATGATGTCTCGATAACTGAAATACAATAAAACTTTGTAAAGTAAAAGATAACTACTTTTTATCTATACTAATATTTAATTAAAGAGGGAAGATTTGTAGTTTTAAACGACTTCAAAAAAGGAGAAGGTTGTTCGACTGTATGTATGTTTTTTTTAATGTATGTTCACCGATTTCTCCGCCATTTATGGACCGATTTCAAAAATTATTTCACCATTAAAATGCTGATTTATCCCTGAGTGACATAGGCTAGGTACTACATAATTTTTCCAAATTCCCACGGGAACAAAGTCGCGCGCGGAAAGCTATCATGAAAATAGTTTGATAAGGTACATCATTATACTCAGCCCACATCAACCCACTGCTGGGTATGGGCTTCTTCTCTGTAGCAATAATCGTCACGGTTCTGTGCTAACCTCATCGATAGAGGTCTCGTCATTTTGACGATATCTTCTGACCATCGGGCTGGTTGGTCTGCTCATTGCCTTGTTGCTCCCATTGGCCACCATTCGAGACTGCCTTGGCCCACTGTCTGTCGTTCCTCGTATATATATATAAGATACATACTTGAGGTATTTACAAATGTTTGATCTTGAATTTGTAACATCGCATTTTCGTGGTTTTGTGTGGATGAAGTTAGAGTGTAGACGTCATTTTCTATCAATTACCCTGCAAACAGATTTATTATAATAGACTATAATAGACTAGCTTTTACCCGCGGCTACGCTCTCGCGCAAAGAACTATTTTAGTCACCCATTTCATTCTTGACACCTTGATTTTCGAAAAATCCGGAAACACTCGTCCCTTTATTTGCTTTAAGGTTAATCTTGACGAAGTTTCGAGTTAAAATGTCCAAAAAAATTGTTTTCTCCATACAAACTCTGAACCCCCATTTTACCAACCCTGGGGTTGAATTTCGAAAAATCCTTTCTTAGTACTTACAACCTTTACAAAAGACACCTTTCTGCTAAATTTTAGTTTTCTAGGTCTGAGGGTCTGGGCTGGGTGTTGATGAGTCAGTGAATCAGGACGTCCAATTTTATATATAAGAAGAGCTTGATATTTAAACGATATTGAGTGGCTTGTGCCTGAAGTTGTTGTTTCAAAACCCTGCGCACGTTTGCCATTCTTTACAAAATAGTTTTTTTGCCATATTTTTTTTTTGCTTTCTGTTGTAGGTATAACATAGATGTATTATCGTACTACTAATGTAAAAAAACCTGTTATTTACGGGACTTTAACATAGCCATTTAAATATCATATTTACAAATAAAATACTTACTTCTACGTGGACTGACGTTGACAAATTTTGACACTTTTGATAAACATAAAGTAATTATAGTAAAAAGATAAAGGAACAATAGACACCTCTTTCATAGAAAAATAAAAAAAGTTTTATGTGTTTTAGAGTTCTGTACTCAAAGGGATCAATTTGATTTGGCAGTAAAACACGAAAAAGAAAATAATAATAATCAATTTTTATTATTTATTACGTAATCTCTATAATCCAATTATAGTAGTAGGAGGAAGAAGAAGACCCAGGTTTTGTTATTGAAGTTTTGTAGAATAACGAGTTCTTTTAAAGATGAGAGACCTGGGAGGAGCAAGTTATTAACTTATTACTGATCTTGGAATAATGTTATTGAACAAGAAATGTCTTAGCCTTGTTTTCTAGAGCCCGGCCTTTTCCGAAACACGGCAATAGGCCCGGTAGAACCACATTGGTACCGAGGCAAAGCTCGCAGTCTTATGTGGAACGCTACATGCGCCTGCACCATTACACAACACAAGCAAATAGTGCTATGCTATTTGTCTTTATTTTGTATTATTTTGACTAATGAATGGTTTAGTGAAATTAATGGAAAGAAAAACATAAATTTACTACGTTTCGGATGGCTAGATAACTCATTTTGGCTCTGAGTTTCAGTAAAATTTAATTGATACATATATATACACTGAAGCCTAAATCCCTGACGGAGTAAGCAGAACATCATAATGGTTGTAAAACAATTACATACCTAACCTACATTCTGACGGTCATAATATAAGATAGAACATGAATATTGTTTTAAATAGGTTGTCAGTTTTTCAACCACAGCAAAACCCACTAACTGGCTTTTAAAGTATCCCAGAAAAGAGTTGGCAGCTGGCAACTCGCCTAAGTTTCTCGTAATTATAGTCTAGCATTTAAGTAATTATTGCCATCAATATTTTATTATTGACCTCAGGTATACAGAGCAATATCCTCTTTTAACGTTTTAGTATTTAACGAATTACTTATAACATATCTAGGTATGTGCTGAACCTAATTCAAATGTGAAGATTTTTTTATCTAAAAGTTGAAAAGATGGGATCATGAAAAGAAGATGATAATATTGGTTACAAAGCTTGTTTTCAGGTCAGTGTATTAGTTGCTACGTGCTGTCTCACTTTAATTCACTTTAGTTACAACCCCATCTCCCTTTAACTTATTTTTACTGTAAATGTCATTTAGTTGATCACCGTGTAGAATGAATGTATTGAAAATCGCAAACTTCAGACAGGAAGCACTAAATGAACGAGAAAGCGAGAGGAATATACAAGAGACAAATATATTAAATTAGTTACAGACACGAAAGAATTAGGTATTTTGGCAATTTATCAGCCAATGAAAACCTGTCATACCTATATCATTCAGTGGTACAATATCATTCATTTTCAACATCCACTTTTGCTATTGCATTCAGTATCACTATCGCATTGAATTATCGCAATCACTATCATTATCTCTATCGCAGTTAGGGAATAAGCTTCCAGGTCTTCAATATATTTCTTAGCTATGCCTATAATTTATTTCTTCTGAATAAGGCCGATAGTGTTTTGTTTACGAAGAACTATTGCGGCGAGAAGCACTGTCGCTGGATCTTTTTCGGTTTTAGCCGTGTGGAGATCGGTTGAGAATAACACCACCCCATCTGTTTCCGTGGGTATCGTAAGAGGCGACTAAGGAAACAAAAATGAGACCTGCCTCCTAGTAATCCATTCCAGGCAAAGACACTTCATTTTTTTCTGAATCTGAGATGTTTTCCTATGGTCTCATGCGGTGTAGTAGGCTCTGCAAAGGGCCGTCTGGTTCACGACCACCCTTCTACCGAAGTCCGACGCCAAACAGCTTGCTGTCTTCCGTCGGTGCGTGGGAGTACCAGTGCCATATAGGCATTCTGGGTTAACTCGCTCCATCGTCGACCTCATCTTTGACCTTATGGTCAAGATTGAGGTCAAGAGTTAACCCATCTTATAATAAAAAAAGAACCAAACGGAGCGGATAAATTGTATCACTTGAATTCTTGTATCACTACGCTGTTGTGAGTTAGTTCACTATTATACATTAAACAACTCTTTGAAGTTCTTTAAAAAGTTGATATTTGTTGTAAAGTCTTGGTCTGTCTTTGTTTCAGTGGACCCAAACGATACAAGAGAAACTCTAGATTGTTTTTATGATGTAACTTATTGGGTTTTCTTTGTAGGTAATAATAACCTTTTTCAAACTTCATAAATTCACCTTTAATAAAGAGAATCTGAAGGTGCTGCTCTATAAAAAGATAGGTGTTATTTTTAAGAGCTATCTTCGAATATAAATTAAGTGAGTCGGAACAAATTAAAATTATAGTAACTGCCCCACAAATATCCTAAAATAATAAAACTTCTGTGCTGAACTGGCACTGAACAATAAATTTGGAATGTGCTGGCTGCCAACTCTTTCCTGGTACATTGCAAAATTCAGACAACGTATTAATACTCTTATGCCATTTTTGACCCTCATAATTTTCTTAAAATGTAGAGTTATGTGACTGTAGAAACATTTAATATCCTGCCTACCTACCCCAACTAGGATTATAGGCGTAAGTGTATTTAATATCTAAAATATCGAGACTTTTGCCAGCTTCCACATTAATAGTTCGGCTATTCTGTACTTTTTAACGAACCAAAACCAGGGGTGTGTCACTCCACAGTTTAGGCATGTTCGCGCGGCGGGCATACTGAGTTGAGTATGCCAGCGAGAGCGGATTGCCACTCGCCGTGGGTGATTATTGGCAAATGTCATAAGAAGTATTCCCGAATTATTCATGGTAAACTTAAATATGTATTGTAAACTTTATCTCAACCGGGGCTAATGCGTCACAATACTTTAAACGACATATTAGTCTGATTATAACAAACATATTTTATGTCCCTGAAAGCTATTCCTTATACTAAAAGTTAGGGAATTTCATCTATTTTCATTTTATAATAAAATTAAATGGCATTTTGAATAATTTCTACGTGTAAATGAAGTTTGTAGGAAATCTGGGAATTTTAGACGCAATAACCCTAAGTGGGGCGAAAGCGTCTTCAACTAGTATTATGTGATTAGAAGAGCTAACAATAATTTATATCAAAACAAATATAAAAGTAAGATTGATTAATAGTGTATCATTATCTTTTGCGCGAAATTGTTGGCTTAATTTAGTGAAATTAGGTATACAAAAAAAAAATTCCATGTCAAATAGTCCCCTTTTCTGGTAGACGCAATCGCCCCATCCTAGATTCCAGGTATACTTAACATTTTCTTTCTAACAAGCGCGGATACTTAATTAATAAGGTTGGATTCAAACAAATTGGTAATTCGTTTAATTTATTAGGAATAGAGAGTCTGGTGGCCTTAGATACTACTTACAAAATACAGAGTTATAAAAAAAGCTATGTAGGTGGCAGAGGTCACCTAACGATAGGGCTGAGGTGGATTAAAGCTAACTAACCACTAAGGCCCGTATTACAGAAGGAGACTCAAGTCTTAATCTATACTTATGTGTTGATTGCCTATCTCTCTCACTATTAAAATGACTAAAACGACTGCTACTTAAGTAGATCGGAGTCTTCGCTTTCTGTAATACGGACCATAATCTAATAAAAGCAGCAAGTGTAACAATGGTATAGAAAATATAAGCGATAAATGAAACAACTATGTTTGAGCTTTGTTTTCAGATCCAAAGTAATGTATTAAATATCTCCCTAACCCTTACTAATATTGTAAATGTGAAAGTAGGGATGTTTGTTACGCTTTCACGCAAAAACTACTCGACCGATCATCATGAAATTTTGTACATATATTCTCGGAGGTACTAGAGGTAACATAAGATAAATTTTATTTATTTTTTAAAATGTGAAAGTCCACGCGGGCGGAAAGCTAGTATGACATAAGTACTTAGCCAAGTTTTCAAATAAAACATATTTTTAGAAATAGCTGTTCTTAGTTATGCAATAAACGAAAATATGAACGAAATAGTGCTTGAATAAAAAACTGCAACTCATGTACATAATACTCGGTTCTATTAAAATACCTACAACACACAAACGAAGTTGCGGGCATCAGCTAGTAATAAATATGAGCTCTAAAAACAAAGCAGTCTTGAATATATTGAAGCATGCGTAAGGTAAACAGAATGCAACGCGGATTGATTATAATCACCCACTTTCACAAAGAAATATGTCTTTCTTTCTCTAATGATTCACTTTTTAAAATGTTAGACCATCTTTTTAGGCTTCTTAAGCTATTTTTGCTATGCAAATAAATCCTCATTCAATAAACGTCTTTGCCTCTCAAAAGACCTGGATAAGAGTTTATTTGTGGTTAATTTATCAATTAAAAGTATTTTTTCAACTGAATCACTGCAGAATAAAGACTTATCCACAGAATATCCACAATACGTCCTGTGCCAACGGTGAGTCAGCTCTAAGGGCTTTACCTAATTTAAAAGCTCTTGTCCGATTGGAATCGCGTGCCCCAGAGGCCGATCTTTGTGACTGACGACTTTGCATAACTTAGTATAGAATTTGTTATAAATGGTACGTTGACTTGTTTCATCTAGTGTCTGATTTTTTGTCTGATTTTTTGGTACAACAGTTTCCATTTTAAAGAAATTTCATTATTGACCTGGTAGAACTAACAAAAAAAGATGGGGTATTTGCCTTTGAAGTCTTATTGTAACAGATATCAATTAATTAACCGTGAGATGTTTAAACAAATATCGCTGGTTTACGAATATGTGGGTCGTATTACCGTAAATAATGGGAATAGAATAGAATAGAATAATGTTTTATTTTAAGAAGCCTGCACCACACAATTATAGAAAACACAAACCATAATAACAAATTAATAACGCACATATAAAAATAAATAAAAAAACAACAACAAAAATTAAGATTAATAGAAACAAAAGTAAAAAGATGTACATACTTACAAAAATACCTACTACTAAAAAGAAATTGTGCGCTGCAGCAATTTTAAAAAGGCCATGACTCAGCGTTTTAACGTTTTACTTCTTATAAGAAGCAAAACACTGATATTCTGCCATGTGGATCGTCGAAATGAAGTTATGTAGGTACTCAAAAACTTGACAATTAATAATAAAATAAAGTGGGTAAGTACATAGCTAGCATAAATATTAAAGGCAAAAAAATAAATAAATTTACAAATTATTTAAAAGTGTAACTGATTTAAAAAAAACGCAGAAAATGAAACAGAAAATGAAATTCAGACAGAAAATGAAATTCTGTATCTTAGAAAAAAACTTGATCAATATCTACAGGTGCAATCGTAGGTACTAAGTATCACACTTAGTACGAAAAATATACCCAGTGTCTACAGAAATAAAATAGTGTTGAGTATATCGGTAAATTGTTCATGACGGAAAAAATAAAATTCTGTATTTGTAAAAAAATTTTTACATTTATTTATGAGATTTATTCTATTTCATCAATAAGTATAAAACTAAAAAACATTCAATGAATTTTTTCTTTGGAATAAATATTTTCAACTTTTAAATCACTTGTAATATTCTATTCCCGTGGTTTTTTAAAATAATTTTTACTTAAAATGAAAAGTATGATATACTTTATTAATTTGGAAGTAATTTTGTTTCTGTAGGCAAAACCTTCACCAACTGAGTCAGATTATGCCCAATGACCTTTATGTGTATCTGAACATTGTTTCATTTCAACATTATTTCAGGATTTTTTTTTAAACTTACAGGAGTCTCCCCATGTTGATGTATTTTTAAGAGTTGTAATAGTCCTCTATTACATTTCTATGTCTTCTATTGTTTCAGACATCTGAGCTGGAGTCGCTGCTCTACAAGCAAGAGGGCGCCACACTAGCGCCCACCCACATGGACCTGTTCGATGGAGGACAGTCTTCCCGTGATGATGCATTCCTCCGACCCGCGCTCTGGGAGGACATCGCCTCCTCCATCAGAAACATCGACCCTGAGAATGCGAACATGCTGGCGCCTCTGGGGGCGACGCATGTTAAACTCGAGGCGGATGAGGCGTTGTTGGAGGAGTGCACTACACCGCTGCTTAGTCCATTGGAAATCAAGACGGAGCGACTATGTGCGCCGCCCACGTACGCGCAGCCACAGCCCCCCCACCACCTGCCTCACCCGCAGGCGCCGTCACCCTACGCAAAGTACCCTCCCTCGCGGCTGGTCTACATGTCTCCGCTGACTCCCCCTGGCTCCGATCAGGGCAGTCCAGGGAACTCTATGCAGGTAGTTTCTAACATCAGTTAAGGATCTAAACAGAATGTTTGTTTTATATCCTTTATTCA
This sequence comes from Aproaerema taeniolella, assembly GCA_949987775.1. Taxonomy (NCBI): domain Eukaryota; kingdom Metazoa; phylum Arthropoda; class Insecta; order Lepidoptera; family Gelechiidae; genus Aproaerema; species Aproaerema taeniolella. Next base: position 22,388,448 of record OX465242.1, on the reverse strand, counting down.
CACACTAAGTACCTTAGTACTTAGAATGTATCTCGAATGATTCATTCAGCTTTGCGACTGCTAGTGATGTAGCGACGATGGTACCATCCCTGCCGAGCGACTATTTAATAATGTAGTTTTAATACATAATAAAAATAATGATTAAACTCGTATTTGGGGATATTCTGAACAATAGAAAGTCAACGCTTCTAAAAACTATTAGTTGGTAAAACATGAAATAAAGACAAAACACTTTTTTTTTGAAATATTTGTACGAGTTAGTTAGCTGGGAATGATAATGAGCATTTCGTGTTCCTCTTTTTCATGAAACTAAGAACTGAAATATTTTTCCCCATGTTTTCTTTATTTCTACACATAGATAAATTTCTCCATACCGCCGGAAAACCACTTTCAATTAAAAGACGACAGGCAGTAGTATAGTACCTATCTAATCTAACACAATCAGCACATTAATAAATAGGTGTTGGTATGGCGGTATTGAAGGCAGTAGCCAGTGATGTGTATTGCAGCAGGTGACCGCTGGAGGGCGCCGTACGCCCCCTCCCCCCTACCACACCCCGCCGCCGTTGCTGCGGGCGCCGCACCCGCCGCTGCCACATCCCAATGTGCATCAGCATCATCATACGCAACCTCAGGTAGGCTTTCTATCTTGAGCTCAGCAATACTGTTCTTTGTGTTACATTGCTGTTCTATGTTTCAATAGAATATCAGGGCTGTCGTTATACGTAAATTTTGATTAAGTTGTACAGATGAATAGAGACCAATGCCTATTTTACATCGTATCCTATTAAACGAGCTGATCTTGTTTGTTGATTATATTAATATATACAGGGTGGAAACTTTCAGCGGGACAGAAAGGGGCAGTAGCTTAACCGTTGCAGCTACCCGAAAATAGTCCATACTATGGACTAATTATGGAAAATATTTATGTTTGCTTCCCATAAAAAAATACAGTTAGCAATAAACAAAAGATATGACAATCGATCATGTTTCCAATACTGATCAAAAAATTCTACAGAACCAACCCAGGAGTACTAAAAAAGTCAGAAATTGCAAAAAACTTTTCCTCTGCATTTTGAATGAAAATTGAATATTACATCCTTTTTAATGTCACAATGATCATGTTTCTATTTTATCTTTTATTCATCAAAAACTTGTATCGGACCAACCATCGTTGGAGTACTAAAAAAGTCTTTACCTATTAATCTTTCAGTTTAAAGAAAGATTTGGTAGTTTCTTTGTTTCTATAGAATATACAATACAATCACTGTAGTTATTTTGTAATACAACTCCTATAACTACATAAAGAAGGCTTTCGAATCTGTCAATTGAAATGCCAGCTACCTTAAATATTTTAAAATTTATCCTCGTAGTGGGTTGTACTTGTATAAAATTGTAATATTGGATGATTTGGATAATCGAACGGGTTAACGGGGACATATTGTCATGGTATTAAAATACAGAAATACCTATGTAAGTAAACGAACGTTTTATTTACCAGGACCATTTCGTAAAATGCCACTTAAAAGTGTTACAAAGAAGCTTGAATATCTTATCACCTGCACGAAGCTAGGCTTGTATTTATGAATAAATGTGTATTGAGTACAGTTTGTTGAGTGTTAATTAATTAATTGCAGCCACCGCCACAGCAGCAACAGCAACTGCCGCTGCCGCTGGCGGTGCCGCAACCGGCGCCGGCGCCGACGCAGCAGCTGCACACGCATGTGCTCTCGCACTCGCGCCTCACCGCCGCGCAGGTCAAGTACAACCGCAGGAACAACCCCGAGCTGGAGAAGCGGAGGGTACATCATTGTGATTTTATTGGTGAGCAACATTGAAAATGTGTTTTTATTTTTTTCTGGACACGAAAACATAATCCTAGACGTTTTTTCTTTGATTTTTTTTCGTCTTTTTGTAGTCTCCTGTGAGGCTGACATAAGCATATTTAAATACTTCAAGCGTTGTTAGAATCTTGATTTAAAAAAGTGGAAATCTACCTATATAGAGATTTAAGGTTATATAAAACAGCTCCTCAAGCGCATAGCGTAGAGGCAAAGTGCCCAGGAGGCTGGCAGCTTGAATAGTTCAAGATAACCTCACGTGTCACTGCCTCGCTCAGTAACATTTTACTTTTTCTCCATTTCAATTACACGACGACAAAGAACCTAACGCGCTTGTCTTTTGTTTATTGTTAAACCACAATGTACAACTATAAATCAATATGGTTGATTTCGACAGTTTTTCAAGAAAACTTAAATGACCTCTTTATATTTATTTTCAGGATGCACAAAAGTTTACACAAAAAGCTCACATTTAAAAGCTCATCAAAGGATACACACAGGTAAAATGCAATTTTTGTCTTTTACGGTATTTAAGATTAAAAGCGCATCCTGCGAACTATTTACACAGAATATATATAACTATTTAAGCCAATGCGAATTTTCACAGCACAGCGAAAAACTAACTTACTTCAGATATACTTAAAGGTGGGTCTTTAGACCATTTTGTAGTCTTTGTTAATATACAAAGAAACATTATTTAACCACGTTAAACCTTTGCGTACTTTTTGAACACACGGTTGTTCAAGATTGTATCGCACTCGCCGTAAACAAGCGCATATCGGACGGTTTAAATCACAGGGTTAAATAAAATGAGAACTCTGAGTTTGAGTGAACATACTTAAACCTGTGCCTAGAATAAACGTAGCCTAGACAACCCAGAGCAAAAGAATACTCAACCAAGGTTTTACACTTGGGTGTTCTGACACGTTGTAGTAGCCTAGATGCAAGTAGCAATGCGGTGTTTTTCGGCGCAGTCATCCTTTAAACAGGGTGTAAGGGACAGCTTAACAAATAATTAAAGGGTGGAATCTACCTTAACCTATGTTTGGCTAAAAGTATTTTTTCCCCGGAAAAGTCATGTCAAAAAAATTTGGCATCACGCAATGTATCGCGAAACGCGTCGCCGTTGTCAGAATACGATATTTAACACTGTTATTAGGTATTGTTTATTCCAGATCGAAAATATTGAAATATGTGACTATAAAAAATAAATAAAATCATTCAGAATGATGGTCTGAATTCAGGCTTTCAGCTTTTGCTCAGCTGTCCGGGCAAATGTGATTATCAATGGAAACGAGGGCGCTCTAGTAGCTTTGCGCCATGCTTCGTTGTAAGACACAAGATTGATTAAGAAACTTCTTCAGGAGAGAAGCCGTATACATGCCAGTGGCCGGAGTGCGAGTGGCGGTTCGCGCGCTCCGACGAGTTGACCCGCCACTACCGCAAGCACACGGGCGCCAAGCCTTTCAAGTGCACCGTCTGCGAGCGCTCCTTCGCCCGGTCCGACCACCTGGCGCTACACATGAAGAGACATCTGCCCAAGACGTCCAAATGACACGCGAGACGGGGCGGCGAACAACCGCCCACGCATCACGCTACTCAGGTAGTAAGTCCTAAGTCCATCAGTATATTTCAATACTGAATTTTCCAACAGAATATTTTGTTAAAATAAATAAAAAATAAAATTGTACAAGTACAATCTGTTCCCTTAACCCTCGGTATACAATGTGAAAATTTGTAACATGCCATACAAGGTGGGGTGTGACATACTCTAACAAAATGGTCGCTGTAATCAAATAGGAATAGGGGTACTGAATTATTATTGCATATTTTTGATATTGAACATAATCTGAGTAGCACATATAAAAAATATGAAATAGATTAAATGGTTTGTTGAAAAAAGGGGAGCAAAAATGCCATCTTCTGACTACTAATTTAGACTTAAAATTACCCTAAGAATTGATAATTACCAATGTTTGTAATTAAACTGACTAAATAAAAATAAAATAACAACGATGATACATCTTCAAATTTTTACTTCGCTCTTGAGGTAGGAGTTCTTTAGTTCACCATAATTGCATTTTGTATAATGCTCTAATAACAACAATTCTAAACAAAAACGCATCTGGAGCCCTAAAAAACGCACGCACTACTAAACTAATGGTACTTGCCAGTGTAGTAACGTCGTAACACCAGCTACTGAGAGCTATAGATACCGCGCGCGAAAATTTTTGAAAATATAGCGATTTTTCACCGCCTGGGGTTTATTACACACACCCCACCTTGTTTGCGGAGGGTTAATCACGTATTTGCCCAAATTTCTTGCGTGCTGTCCAAGAGGTTCAAATTGGCCCTTTAACTTGGGGTATTGAGTGTACAATCAAGAAAGATAGTAAAACTTCCTCAACTCCAATGAAAATTAGTAACTATATGAAAGCTAATTCTTTCATCACGATGATACACTTCGGCCAGTTGTCTTTTTCCCCTCATTTAAGTGACCTTGCAAACCTGACTGGATATAAATGCGCAGGATCCCTGGCGATGTTTAACGTCAGTGTCTAATTTAAGTAAAATTATAACATAGAATAGACATAGACAACATAGTCCAACAGGCGTTGGTTGGCCAATAGGATTCAAATAATAGCCTTAGCGGTGATTTAAAATTACGTTCAGGTCTGCGTACGCGCTTTACATTCTCATGCCAACAAGCGTGATATCAGCCTTGATCTCTTTGAAGAATATTCTTTAAATACAATAATATTTTACAATTTCAGGAAGACTGCAGCGAAAGCATCTTTCTGGAGTGTGAGTTGGACACAAACCTGATGGATACGTTCTATGGAGGGCTGTGACCGTCCTAGAAGCGGGGACGTTGGCGCTGTGATTCTCTAGGACACGCTACTACAATCCTGAAGAGGACACGCTTCTTCAATCCTAAAGAGAACGCAGGCGACCAGTGATGGTAACACCTTGACCCAGCTCTCATTGCCTCTATAATCCATCATTTTATGATTAATGATGTTCGTGCCTATTATAAAAATACCTTAATGTACATTAAAATCATTGTATTAAAATAGGAATTGTATTATACAAAGAGATTGCTTTACTGAAAAGAAATTATTGTAAATGACAATTAGAAAATGTTAGTTTACACTTTACAGCATTAGACATGATAATTTGTAATTTTTTACTTAAATGAGAAAATTTGTAATAGAGGCGGGGAAGTTCGCATCTGCTATCACATGAATATTTGCAAGCACAATTAGACAGGGAGTAAATTCAGTAAGCTTACCTTCAGTTGCATTCTGCCAATTTCTATCTTGTTGACGTAGACAAGGACGGCAATAAAAGGAGCTTTAAAGGACCATGCAAAAAATTGTATGAATAATTCCCACCCACCAACAGGTTTGGTGCTGCTTTTAACGTCATTATGACTCCTATACAATGACTAACAACAATTTTCAGATCAAAAATCGATGGGGGTATCTAAGAAAAAGAACAAAGTTATTTGTTAATATATGTTTTATTAGATAATTTTCTTGAAATAAAGCAGAGAATTCTCGTCTGGACAATGGCTCTTAACAGCCATCGTCAATACCTGGCTGTGACTTCTCAATGCCGGAAATCACGATACATAATAAAGAGGTTCGCAGAGCACAGCAAAGTCTAGACGTAAATAAAGCTAGCGGTCCAGATGGGATACATAAGTCCTGAGATACTATGGTCCTGAGTTGTCGCCTGTACTGACACGCTTGTACCGTCTCACCCTTAAGACTAAAACTGAACCCAAGTCCTGGAAGCTTGCTAACGTATGTACTACCAGTACCCAAAAAGGGTAGCCGCTGCATGAGCCCCCTTCTTCTATCCGACGTTCAGACGCACTGCGGGGTAGCACCCTTATCTTGTCGAGATTCCGCGGATTCGCACTGAGCGCTTTTCATCATATTTTATTTTGCGCACTGCCAATAAATGAAATTCCCTGCCTGCGTCTCTGTAATCTCTGTAAAGTTCGAGTGAATAAACTTCTTCTGGGTGAGCTTGCCACATCCTCAACCGCATCTTCGCCTTTATGCTAGATTGTGGTCGAGAGCGCACCCGTTGTTAATAATAAAATAAATAAAACTTAAACAAAACATTTTTGAACAAGTTTACTGTTACTTATTACTAAGGCCTGTAATCCCGGTACAATGTTACAAATAGGGGGAGATGGGTAGTTGGCATACCTTGATACTTAATGTAATTATTACTTTTTTTAAATGACTTTTTGTGTATCTTACGGCTGCTTTGATAAATATCTTTTTTCTAGTGTTCCTTTGCATTATTTTTACAATTAACTGTATCAAAAATATCCCTGAAAATATAAAATAATTTGAAAAATAATTACGTTTTGTGTTAGATCCTCATTCCTGCGGTGGATGTCGCTATACCAAATAATCATCATTGTTATCATTATCAAGATGTTTTAGCTGATATAGGTTTTTTGTTGGTGTGTGGGGACACTTTTTTGCATGGTCCTTTAAAGACGTTTCTAAAATATTTGTCTGTTTAGTACATTTTTGACACGACGTTAAGTAGCGCCCTCTAGTATGTAGGGTGGACGTACCTAAGTTTTACTACAAACAATATCACATTTGCAAAGTATAAACCGAAATCATAAAATCATAACCATATCCTACGTTCTGTCCGGCAATTCATGAACTCATAAATAACAAAAACAGACAATTCTGTTCGATTATTTTCTTGGTGATTTCGCTGTCTCTGTCTAATTTTAGTGCTTATTATATTTCAACAATGAGCGGACATCAGTTAGTAGCTATCTTATGCTACATTAAAATATAATGTCTATAATGTATGATATGATAAAATATAAATTGCTCACTGCAATAGCTTTAGTGTCGCTCCACAATCTTGAGACGCAAAAGCTCTAAGTATTCATTAGTTTATAGATTAGTTAAATTATTGTACAAGTAATTATTAAGAGAGCAGGGAATATCAAAGATAAACCTAATACTCTTGTTAATAGAAACTGACATTTATGAATTCAGAAAAAAATAAAACCGATATTCACATTTAAGAAAAGGGGGTTAGAGGTTTATCAAAAACGAAAAACGAATTCGAACTGGAAGGTGGTCAACTGAAAAATATATTTATTGCTGTATGCAAACTTCTTATTAACTTCTGTGTAGTTTTTCAACAGAAGGAAAAAATAAACAAAAAGTTTAGATAGCTCTCTATTTTTTTTCAGTAGTATAATATTTCATTGTTAAGATCGATTTGTGTTTGTTTAACGATCGTCGATTAGAATGTCTATAAACTCGGTTACGTCCGTCTGAAAGTCAATTCGCGTTTCGTATCAAATCAAGCCCCCGTTCAGTATTAGTTGTGGTAAGGTTGTGGTATTAGGTTCGGTGGCTTAACAATGCGTCAATAGTGTCTTTATTTGTATGGAATATTGTATTCGTAGCACCGCTTCTCACCACTATTGGCGTTTTACGATTTTTTCATACTAATGTAGCTGATCTCTTTGTAATCCCACCATGTGTCGTTTCATTCGAACAAGCTACTTTCTAGTCTTGATTCAAATGACAGATTTTATGAACACAAGAGACTGTTACAGTTTTTACTTTTTCGCTACCTTAGATTTATTGGATGACTTTAAATTAGTTAGAGAAATTTCAGAACAAGAATTAAACCACTAAGTTGTACAACTTTCTCTAATCCAAATGGGCCGAAATTTAAAAAAAAAAACATAAAATTACATCCGAGCGAGCCTTAGTGTTAGATGTCAAAAATTTTGTTTTATAAATCTTGGGAGTTCCGAGGGTAAAGTTTAGTTTCATGAGGAGAATCACCTCCTAAAGTTTTGTTAGCTAGTTTGAAGTCACACCCCATATAGTTCAAGCAAATTAAATGAAACATCGTGATTCCCAAAAGATACAAGCTGCAAATTCATCGAATTCTGGATTACTTATCATATCCAGAGCTGAAGCTTAGAGAATAAATAACAACTATTGTACAAGTTGAACGAATGTTGTACTACACGGTCTACAAGAACTCCATCATGACATGTCACATTACATTACAGATTAAGAAAATATGTTCGGGGGTTTCTGACTTCCATGTAGGTACAACATGATCTAGGGATATTCAAACAAAACAGTTCTGTTTGAGAAGCTATGAAAGCATACTCGAGACTCATGGAGAGGGATACAATTTTCAGATGAGCAAATACTAAACCTGAATTTAAAATTCTAAAAATGAATTTTGTTTTGCTTGAAATTTAAAGGCACGCAAACGATGGAAACGCAAACAAAAATGTACTTTTTTCCTACTTTTTGCATAAAAATGGTCGAATTTACGCAATTTTTTTTTTTCATTTTTTCAAATTTTCAAGAAAGACTAAATTCATTGAATTTATTTTAAAATTCAGCCTCAGCCGTGCTTCATCTTACAATTTTATCACTTCATGTGTTTCGAGTATGCTTTTATATGGCTTATAAAGCTTCTCAAACAGACCTTTTTTGTATGAAAAATCGTGCAATATCCCTAGACGCTATTGATGTGTATAGTAGGCTACTTTGTCCTTGATCAATTGTAAAAATATAGGCGAATAATCTCTCTCATATAAGGCACTTAACAAGATACTATGTAATTTGATTAAATAATGCATTTAAATAACATAAAAATTTAGCATTAACATTTCGTACTTGATTGCTTGAAATCAAAGATTCGGTTATAGAAATATTTACCCTCATTTTTCATTTAATGCTAAGTTTATATGTTAGATAATATGCACATTCTTAAAGAGCGAATTGGTTGCCTGGCTGAAATTGTTAAAATGAGACTTAAATTTAAAGTCTTAAGTTTTAATTATGTCATTTGGGGAATTAAGAATTTAAAAACAAACGGAATTACTGATGAGGTTGTATTAATTACACCTATTTACTTACCTGTTTATCCATGGCGATTCATATGTATTTGTGCTTAAAGATAGGAAGGCAAACTATATTTTTTCAATTTTACTTGATTTTCTATATTAATAAATAAGAGAAGTTATCTAATAACAAAGTGAATGGAAAAATATAGGCTCCTTATTTAGCTATGCAACCCTATCGCAGTTTCAAAATGTATATATTATCTAATTATAGGGTGTCTTTAGATTAGTTTGCGAAACTTTAGGGGCTAATTTTTCTCATGAAATTAAACAACTTTCCTTAAGAAACCTATATGATATACTAAAAAAAATATGTCAATTTCCCATACAAAGACAAAGGATTATAGGGACATTAGTATGGAACTTGGTACCGGCACCAATTGAAATAAATGTTATGTCGTTAAAAAGCTAAGCGCTAGTCCTGATTCATTGTCCAATTAGAATACTAAATAACTTATTAATTTTTTCTGCGACATTATTCTTCGTTTTGGCATAGTATTTTAATTTATTACTAGCTTCCCGCGTGGGACTTCGTTCCCGTGGGAATTCGGGAAAATCATGTACCCTATGTCCATCCCGGATAATCTAGGATTCTAATGGTGATAGAATTTTTCAAATCGGTCCAGTAGTTTCGAAGCCTATTCGATGCAAACGAACAAACAAACAAACAATCAAATCTTTCCTCTTTATAATATGTATAGATATATTACGATGTATCATTTATTTCAATTGGCAGCGGTAGCAAGTTCTAACGATACCAAATTTCCCATCATCCTTTTCTGTTTGCACAAGTTTTATGGAAAGGCGAAATTATTTTTCATGTTTCGACTTATGTTCGTAAGGGAAAGTTGATCAGTTTCGTTGGCTGATTCACATCCTCCTAAATTTTCGCTAGCTAATTTAAATTCAATTCATATAAACTTAGTCAGAAAATCAAATAAAAGACGAGGGTATGTATTTCTATTATCGTATCTTCTACTATATTTACATATAACCTTATTCCCTCCGTCCAGTGATTTATTACTTTTAAGTCTAGATTGCAGTGAGCGGAAACATACTTAGCTTGCCTTTTAATGTAAAATGTACTTTTCCACTTAATAATAAGAGAAATTGATATCATGCATAGTCACTAGCTCATAGAAATTATACTATACATGCTTTCTCAGACCGTCCTTGATTGTACCCACGCAATGAACTTATAACTTTTAGTAATATACATATGAATTTAACCCAGTGCCTTCAAATTATACAATAATGCCTTAAAACATAGGTAAGTACATATTAAAATGGCACATGTACAGATACCTAACAAATCATTGGAAATACTTGTTGAGTAAATGAAAGCACCACTTTCAAATATGTGTCCTTCTTAGATGTACTTTTTACTTTTTTCCCATGAAGTGATTTACTTAGGCATTAATAAATAGTGCTGTCTTTTACTTCAAAAAGTTGTATTGAGTAGTTTTGTAAAAAATACTTCGAATATGGAGTCTTTAATAGCCTGAATAAAGTGCCTCAATTATGCAACTAACTAACCATAAGTGCCTTCTCTCTCCTTATTAAAAAAAACCGGCCAAGTTCGAGTCGGACTCGCGCGCGAAGGGTTCCGTACCATTACCATTAAAAACCGCAAAAAAATCACGTTTGTTGTATGGGAGCCCCCTTAAGTATTTATTTTATTCTATTTTTTTTATTTGTTGTTATAGTGGCAATAAAATACATCATCTGTGAAAATTTCAATTGTCTAACTATAACGGTTCATGTGATACAGCCTCGGACAGACTAATCTACAAAAACGGCAAAAAAAACACGTTTTTTGTATGGGAGCCCCCTTAAATATTTATTTTATTCTGGTTTTTAGTATTTGTTGTTATAGGGCCAATACATCATCTGAGAAAATTTCAACTGTCTAACTATCACGGTTTATGAGACACAGCCTGGTGACAGACGGACGGACGGACGGACAGCGGAGCCTTAGTAATAGGGTCCCGTTTTTACCCTTTGGGTACGGAACCCTAAAAATATGAAATTCTCAACATATCTCTAAAATTTAAAACCGTCTTGAACATCGTATAAGCGGAGTACTTAAATTAGGTCTGATTACTATGAGAATTTATCAAATGAAGTTATCAAGTATTTTTTTACAAGATCGGTAATTATAATTGCAATCAATAGGTATTGAAGTTAAGTATAGGCTGAATTCTCGTTTGCGAACTTGCCTTGTGATTAAAAATTTTTCGACTCTAGTTCTCTAAGCGGCATTTTTTATTTGATAATAAAAAAACACTCATTTATTCATCAGAAAACTAGTTAACCTCTTGATGTGTGTCCATATAAGTAGATGTAATAAATAATTTTCTTAGAAATTCTTCACAATAGTCTCGACTATGTAAGGTGAAAACGTTTACGCAAAATACAATTTCGCTTCTGAAATCTTTGAGCATGCTTTTCGCACTCTCTGCGGTATTTCGATATAAGTAATCAACGCATGTACAATCCTTCAATCCTCCAAATTGTTTTTTGATGATTTTTTATAATTTTACAGACATTGCAACTAGAATCGTGTTTTTGTTATCTAGGGCAAAACTTGACTAATCGGTGACATGCAGTAATTCAGTGATAGTTTATTCGTTATAAAATTGTATTTGTATGATAAAGTTAAGTAGTATTTGCAAAATTCTTAGATATTCATTGTTGCAGGTAATTTTACACTGACATATATATTTTTTTACAATATCTGAATTAAAAATAAAATTCAAACTGTCACCGCTAACCAAGTTTTGCCCTATGTACTTAATTACGAGATGATGTTGTCGCCACAGTATTCCTGAGTTGGATTGGTCTACTGCAAATGTTTGACTCAAAACATTTTAACTCCTGTTATGACAGAAAGTTCACTTAGATAGATAGATTTCTTTAATGATTTGACGAAATAACCATATTACATAGATAAAATTAGTGAAAAACATTAGTTTGGAATATTTTGAAAATATTTAAAATGTTTTACCAAACTGATCTACTTTGGGTTTGAAACGATTTCAAAATTACTTAATATTAAGTAAGTGTTATACCGTCTATCAAACTGTTCCAAACCGGACCTACGTAATATTTGTAGATAAATAATTTGTAAGGCTGGAATAGTGTGACAAAGAAAATCAACGGTTCGAATATTCACGAAAGTAAGTACCTACAGTGCTTCTATCATCTTAATGTCTCTCGGCAAACAGCTGTCTCGTTATTACCATTAGAAAATTAACTTATACTTTTTCGAAATACGAAATTTGCCGAGTCACAATAAGAAAATAGAAGCACTGTACAAGCATTATTTATATACAACAGTTACAATAAGTGTCCACCAAAAATAAGTGTCTTTGAAAGCAATCAGCAAAACTTGTTTCTAGTGGATTAGAACGTTCTGGCATAATTGAGTCCGTATTTTAGATCATATTACTTAAATTTATAAGTGCTAGGAATATGTATCCCAATGATGATTTTATGAAAAAAGACATTAACATATAATTATTATTACGTTATTGTTATTTTATAATAGGTGCTTATAAAATACCCATGTTTAGTGTCATCTGTTTTCTAGTCTCAAATGTAGATTCTGAAAATTTTTGTATTTGACGAGTTATAAGTCTTATTAACCAACTCCAATATTAACGGAATTACCGAAAACTCAGTGCCGTAAACTGGGGTTACTTTCAAATCAAAGGTCACTTTGTGCTACGTCTGCATGACCTACGTTTCCATTCTGTTGCGATCACATCACATGCTGCACTAGTTGCAGCACTCTTGCTAAACACTATCAATGCAAATCCCTAACTACCAGCAGCAGCATGACCAAAGTTACCCTTGATTTGAAAGTACCCCATTTAGTGGTACCCTGTAAGTTTTACAGAATCAATATATAGGGCGTTTAATAATAGGTACACAAGAAATAATTATATAGGTGTATCAACCATACAGACTTACCTTCATTTAAATTTTATAGTTTTAGGATACTCCCTCGAGTTTGATTAAGCCGAATATTTGCCATAAAAAATGTTTATAGATGCCATATTACATAAATTAATTATAGTTTAGGAGGATCCAATAGTCATAAGCTTATTCTTTACTGCATAAGCTCACACCTTTTGCACGTGCTGTTCTTTTGTTTTAGTTGTAATTAAAATTTATGTTAAATATATATTTTTTTGAATGTAATGAATGTTACTTTAAGTACCTACCTACTTAAGTATGTTGACTAAGTCACAAGATAATTTATTACCAATGAAATGTTTTTAAAATATCTTTTATACATGTTTTAGCTTTGTGTAGTGTAAAAGTTTAGACGTATATTTTAAAAAGGAAAGCTATTGATTAATTGTGTTTATAATTTATTTAATAGTTGCCAGAAGTGTGATTTACTAACATTTATTTATATACATCAGATACCTTGCCCACAGCCACAACTTGCATAAGTTAGTTATTATACAATGATGTAGGTAGACCTTTAAGAAGAGTTTAAGCTATGCTTTCAATTGAAAATCAAAACGAAAGGTTCAGTCATAGGTGTTTTATACAAAAGGATTGAAATCCAATCAATGCAGAAGAAATAAACTAGTTGTGGTAATGAAACATGAAATAAGTACATGACCTAAAAATAAACTATAATTATAATAAGATGAATTTTATATTCATGAGTTTTGCTTGAGTCTGATGTAAGCTCAAATAACTTAGAAATGCCTAAAGAAGCAAAACCACATTTATATGGTTTGAATACAATTTTGTTGCACTGTGCCATATAACCAATGTAATAGATAACTTTTGCTCTTCCACATACTGGTATAGGTCTCGCAACGAAAGTTGAGGCGAAAGTGGAATTCTATAGAATTGAGTTTTGCATTTAAGGATTTTTTTTGTTCTATCTGTATGACTTTCCTGTATGTAAACGTCTGTGTACGCCTAAACTGACCTCAACTTTCGTTGCGACGAGACAAAAATTAATAAGTGTCTAGGGATCAAGTTCGATTTAAGAAAATATTTAAAAAAAAAACATGTAGGTGGTAAATATGTTCAGTAAAGGTAAACGCTAAATTAATAATAAATTACGCAGTATTAGACTTGTTTAATTTTTTTCAAATTAAAATTTGAGAAAATTCGATAAAGCAAAATTATATTTTCACAAAAAATCTATCAATACTATACAATACAATAATAAGATGAATTACAGTGACGTAAAATATTTATTAACGATACGAGTGCGGTAAGTAATACATTACTTAACGCAAATGTATTATCGTTCAACGTTTTACAATGCAGTACCTAGCCGAGGAAATAACAAATAAGAGATTTATTTGCGTTTAATTACGTTATATAAAACACCATATTTTCTGACTTACTAGTCAAATCAGCTATTCATGATTATGTCATACTCATTTTACTTCTCATTTTCACTAATTATTGTCTTCTTTATTACTTAATATGATTCATTTTTAAATGAAAATTAAGCTTTGATAATAGAAGAATTTTGATCTCTGAAAGATCCGCTATTTGCTGATCAGTTTAAATTAATTTTAGTTCTAAAAATTACGTACACTACATCGTACGTGATTTTGGAGTACAATATAAAAATTTACAGCCATGATTTTTGAACTAGTTCTGAGCATTGCATTGTAAACAAATTAAATAAGTTTTTTGTTAAAGCGCCTTAAAAGACCTCTTTTGTATAAAAAATCGTGCTTGATCCCTTTAAATTTGTGCAGTATACATCACTGATTTTTAAAGACATCATTTTTATTTCAATGCTTAATTTACCTCATTTTTTTCAATCTACAACTTCAAAGAAATCATTCACTGAGTGATGTAAGATACTTTACCAAATAAAATATTCCCTCGATAATAAGTACCTACTTTTACAAATTTATTGCAAATTTCATATTTCAGAAAAAATAAAAATTTAGTCACATTTATATCTTGTGTGTTCTTTTATTCTTTTTATAAATTTAATTCAACACCTTGTAAGAGAATTTGGGACATGAGCTCAATTTTTGCAAGTTACTTTTTATTGAATCAAAATCAAAATATGACTAGGCCAAATCGCATTTAATCAAAAGGGGTTGGATTGGATCTCCAAAACACCGTTCTAATAAGAAGTTCTATAAGTTCGTTATCAGTTTTATTAAAAAGTTCTAAGAGTTGACAACAGTTATTATACAGAAATTAAGCCTTAAACGTATTTGTCTGAATCCATGCTTTTTCAGGTTACTAATTTCTAATTACTTAACATCCTTTTTATTAAATGGGCTAGTCTAAGTATATTAATAATTCTATGAGCCCATCTAATGTGCTTGACGAAAAAGTTGTCGATGATAGACATCATAAATACACATCAACACGGTCTAGGGATATTGCACGGCTTTTCATACAAAAGAGGCCTGTTAGAGAAGCTATAAAAGCATACTTGAGATACTTGGAGGGCTATTATTTTCAGACGAGCAATTGCTAAACTTGAATTTTCAATTCTAGTCGATAAATTTTGTTTCAATTGAAATTTGTGAAAACGTGACAGAAAAGAAAACGAAAATGCACTTTTTGCCTGTTTTTTGTATAAAAATGGTCGAATTTACGCAATCTATTTTTTTCATTTTCGTCACGTTTTCACAAATTTCAAGTAAAACAAAATTTATTGACTAAAATTTAAAATTCAGGTTTACCAATTGCTCGTCTGAAAATTTCAGCCATCCATGTATCTCGAGTATGTTTTTATAGATTCTCAAACAGACCTCTTTTGTACGAAAAATCGTGCAATATCCCTAGACCGTGTTGATGTGTGTATTATTCACTCAAATCATTACAAGTAATTGTGGTGAAAATTAGCTTTAACATTTGCACCAGGCACTAGAGTTTCTGAAACAATGTTGTCATAAAAAATCGTTTTCTAGAGTTCTAAATTTTAACATGTTTTTGCACAAAACCTACAAATATGTTACTCGTCAAATCATAACAAAATCTTAAAAAATTTAAAGAAATTCTGCTGTTCCAAACAAAATATGTTCAATCGATACTTTACTTGGTAAAGTTTATACTTTAATGAAGCACTCACATTATAAGAATGAATGTTTGATTAAATAAAATATTTGGATTTTTATTTGTAAGTAAAACATTCTTTTAGCAGAATCATAACTATAAGTACCTTGACTGTTATTTTATTACTAGGATTTTCGAATGACTATCACGCGAAAATAACGCGGAAGCAGTTTTTGACGCGGCGAGCTTACGAGAATTCGCTTCTATTTCAAAAAGTCAAATAAATCAATAATATAGTGATGTTTTTACATAAAAAGAGAATTTAGTTTGCGCCGTAAACAAATAGCAAAGACTCCAACTTCAACTAACGGGGGATTTATGATTTTTTAATAATCGTAATTCAACTATTAATCAAATAAGCAGGCGCTTACAGGAATTAATTATTTGACTGTTGGATAACTATTAAATGTGCGCCTCCCGAAAACTGTTCCAACTTGTTACTGCATCAAGTGGGGACTTAGAATTTTATTGCTCATAAAATTTTAAGTTTATATGTACATTTTTAAGGAACAACATACGGAAAAAATATTTAATGTTATGTAAAATAGCGCAACACTGTGAACCACTCGATTGTCCGATAAAACGAATGTCCAGTTAGTGCGAAGGATTAAGACAATCCGACCCAGTTAAGACAATGCTAAATCAAGTAGGATTCTGCGTAGGATTTTGCTAATATCTAAGTCAAATATGGCCTCAATAGGGCCAGGCCTTGGTGTCACACATATTATTGTGTCCAATATTCCAGTGTCAACACGAGCTTTTTAACACACGCGACGGAGCATCGGCACAGGACGCTAAGTGAAGAACGGTAACGTCCCTAACACTTTACACAAATAGGCAACCGTTACTGCGTACATTATATAGCGATGATAGGCTTTACCGCACACATTTAGCGGCTGTCTACACCCGTTTCAAAATAATGTCACAGTCTTAGCATAACCAGTGGAAATTTGACAGCAGTTCAAATATGAATTGGAAAGTGTTTTGGTTGATGCTGGCAGTCAGCGTGCTTACTTCAGCCGCGTACTCTGCCTTCAGTGAGGGTGAATTCGAGGACGAACAAAGCGAAAGGAAAGGCAAAATATGTAAGTTGATGAACTTGCTCTTAGTTTTGTAAGCTATGCAGTTCTTAAAGGAAACGATTCTTAATGCTTTAATAAAAAAATGCGACTTTTATATTTTATTTATATATTTTTACAAAGCCTATAAAGTATACACTTTAATATTATTTATCATAAATTATTATTAGTCAGTTTATTGCTGCACTTGTGTTGAAAGCTTAGCGCTTCTTTATTTGTGAAAAACTTCTATATTCAGCTGAAGAGTATATGTAACAGGTTTTAATTTGATGTTTATGTAGGGTTGCCATAACTTCTGGGAACAATACGGGACGTTTTCTCTTCCGATGTCCAAAACTCATAATCATAACACATTAAACGCCGACACGCGGCTTTTCAACTATACTGTACTAACATTTTCGAAATACGGGGCATATAGTAATGGGGGATGGGATGATCAAATGCGGTGACAGTCCCGTATATAGGTACCTACGGGACGTATGGCAACCCTATGTTTATGTCACCGTAACATTGTCAAACCTGTAATATTGAATCGCTCGGTACTTTGTGAACCGAGCGATTATAATCTGACTAAGTACGGACTTTTTTATAATGTTAATAAAACCAAACCTAAGCTAACCAAACCAAAAATGCCTAACCTAACCTATCATAACTCATCCTAATTTTATGCAGGCGACCCTTAGTGGTAGATTTTTAATTTTACGGGCAAATTGTAATGTCGTGGGTGATTGTAATTTCAATAGTGTAATCGTTTTTCTATAATTTTTCCTTGACATATTTTTTTATTCACCCAGAGACCTCTTAGCGTGGTATTGATAAACATCTTTTCTTTTTTGATTTATTTCAAGACTGGTGTCATTGGATGTATACAAGCTTTTATAAATCTACGTCAAAAACTTATTTTTATTTGTAGATCTATGAAAATCTACGTCTAAGTAAAAATAGTACATTATGATATAAGTGCGGTATGTTGAAAAGTACAGCCGAGGCGATATTGCTAGCCCGAGCCGTAAGCGGGCTGCTAAGAGGTATTATAGTTACATGTATTATAGTTGTAATCAAAATGAATTTTGTAATTTATGTAAATTAATATTTATATCACCTTTAATAAACAAGCCCTTCTCCATTATTTCATTTATATTATGAATGAAACAGTTTCGCTTATATTTTTTTAAGCTTTTGAGATTAGTTTACTTAATTTTTTATTTGGCGGATTGTCCTTACGCTCACACCTAAAGTAGTAATTAATTGTTGTTTTAGCCATGAAAGGGTCATAAAATAACAAAATAATTTTTATGTTCTTTATTCTTTATTGTACACACACATACATATTAATTACAAAAGATAAAGGACATATACCACGGCGAGATTAACTCAGGCAATGAGTTTTCTTCCAGCTAACCTATGTGAGAGGAAGAAGCAGTTAAAGTGGGCAAGGGTGATGTTATGTTGATTATCTAATCAGTCATTGAACAAGGTTTCTGCATATAAGTCGCCTCTGTACTTATGTTCAACTTTATCTAATTCTTTCATTTTCTGTACAGAATTAGTAATTTTATACCGAAAGGCTGTTGATAAATCACCTTGAAAAAATAAAAACATAATGTTATCTACAATGTGTTCTAATAATTTAATCATAAATTAATGCAAACTAATTTACTTTATTTATTCCATAACAATTTATATTGTGTTGGAAATTACATTCTTAAAATTAAATTACACCAATATAAATTATAAAAATAACACTACTTAAAAATAAAATAAAAATAATAAAAAGTATCAAGAGTATATGGCAGACTTACTCGTACCAGTTAGAATTTCTTGTAAACATTGCCCCTTTTGCCCACGAACAGACTCCATCTCCTCCTTTATATTTTGGAAATTCATTACCATCTTGTGTATAAGTTGTCGAACGCCACTTTTGATAGTTTTACCCATCGTGAAAACAGAATTTTCAAAAAAACCGCAACAAAATATCCACAACAAACTGAAATAACAATTTTGACTGACGTTCAAAAAGGGTTACCCTACCACATTTAGATTTTAATGGGTTGCCAGTTAAAAACCTATTCAGATTTATCGTGGGACGATCCTAAATAGTTGTAATTTATTGTAAAAATTAATTAAATTAAAGAATTAAATGTTTATGTATTATATTTTATCTCTCTAAAGTTAATTTTATTCATAAAATGTGGACCACTTTTCTGACATAAAAACTCATTGCTAAGATTTAAAAAAGTACTGTTCTTTGGACGGATCATCTTGATAAACCGTGCGTTTTACATTACATTACCGCACAAGTGCGTAATAATGAAATACAATACGATATTGAAATTAGTGGAATAAGAGACCTTTTACGAGAAAATGTGTTATAATAGTACATTGTGAAGGAGTTTACAATAACCTTTACACCCGTGTGTTACACGACGTTTTTCAATACATTTGTGAGAAAAGTCATAAATAAAAAACAAATGTAAGCAACCATATACCTATTTTTCACGGGAATTTGCAGGAGGAAGACAATCTTGCGCGGTTTTCGCCGTGTTTAAAATGTCGGTTGGTGTCAAGTCCGTAATATCACTGTCCTCACTAGACGAAGTCATATTCATTTGTTTCAAAATATACCTAAATAATGCAAAATTTACGAAAATGGCGCCTTTTTGTAAGTTTTTATTGTAATTTATCGAGTGAAGAATTCAAATATTCAGCCTTCTTGTTTTTCTCGGTAAATAAAATATTAAAATATTTCAAATTAAATGTAATTAATGTACGCAAAATAATATTTTATTCCAAATTTGAAAATTATTTGATTATTTTTATTTATTTGATTATTGTATTACACATGAAGTCGACATGATTTTATTCTCAGTATGCAAACCTCCTTGCTGGTAAACTTCTTAATTTGACTAGTGAAAATTAAAAAAAAATTACAAAGTAAAAAGCACTAGTGCTACATTGAGCTACTTTCTGTTTATGTTTATAGCCATACAATGTTTATTTTTCGAGCTAATGTATTGAAAACAATATTATAATTACTTTTAACTGTACTATAATGGAGTTCAAATTTTTTTAGAATGCATTGTATTGCTTTGATTACTCTGTGCAAGCCTCGTGGCGCGCGCGGTGCTGGCTCACAACAACATTACATAGAGTAATAATCGATTTCACAGTTTCAATAATGTTTTTAACAGCAAAAAGAACCTACCTACAAGATTTTGAAAACCAATAAAATTTGATTTACAATAATGAAGTGGTTTCGGAAAAATCACCCATGGTTAACTTACTTTACCTATATGTATTTTGCTTGCAGTGTTCCCGTTCGTGAGCATAGTTCGGTTCGCGAACACGGAGTGCTCAAGTACTAGCTCGATGAATGGAACCTGCCTGGCGCGGAGAGAATGCAACAACTTGAATGGCACCATCACTGGCACTTGCGCCTCACGCCGCGGACGATGCTGCGTCGGTTTGTATATTAGCATAATCCAAAAAAACATCCTCCGGCCAAATCCGAGTCAGTGCTCTAGCTAAATCTTTTTTTTTTGCTAGCACTTACGTAGATATATGTATTAGCTGAAGGAATATTAATAAAATGAGACTAAGTACAGGAAATAAGCGAATTAGTGATGTTACTAAGAACTTTTCACAGCTTATTGCATACCATTAGAAAGGGGACAGTCCAAGGATGTTTTGAAAATATTGGAAGAACATGATCACTTTTAGTCTTTTTTAGTTTTTTTTATTCTAAAGTTGCGGTTTCAGTTCATTTTTTTAACTTAAAAAAACTTTGCGGGACAGTAAAAAAACTATATGTTGCTGGCGAGTAATTTTGACTTCGGTAAAACCGCATACCTATAGAAATTACAGATTTAAAGAAAAATTGGAGCAGTACCGACCATTTTTTTTCCAATGAACTTTAAATGCGGACTTTTATAATTTTTCACAACAAAATAAAAAAAGGGAACAAAAAGTTCCGCGGGGACAAGATTTTTTTATGGGGGTAGAGGAGGTAGTAGCATGGATAAAATAATACTAAAATGGCTGTTTGGCGGCAAAATATTCACATCAATGAAACTTTGTTTATAACTTTATCTTGGAACTAGAAATGAGGATCTGCCGAGTCAAACCAAAATTTAGGGGTCAATCACAAAAATATCCCTTTTGGGGTTCATTTTTACCCCCACCACTTACGCACACCTCCGCCGAGGGGGGAAACTTAGGACATTTGTTGCCAAACAGCAACAAATGAAGCTATTAAAACAATAAAATCTTTTGTAGGAGAATTAAATCCGATTTGAATTCTAAGCCAATTGGGCTAAGATTCGATTCTGACATATTGAGGCTTTGATATTAACAAAACCTGGTTACGACGATAAAAAAACTAAATTGGAAGAATACGTCCGCTTAATTAATTAATAGCTAAATTACAATTTTAAGTTATTTTTATTATTATTTTATTTGTTGGTAGTGCAACGCTCATGTGGCAGTACGACGAATGTAAACAACACCTACTTCACGAGTCCTGGATACCCAGCGGCTTATGCGGGCGGGCAGGCTTGCTCTATCATTGTCAACCGCTGCAACAATCAGATCTGTCAGGTAAGAAACATAACAAAACGCTTCAGAAACACTCATACCGCTCACTGTCGTAAATTTAAAGAACGGAAATAAAGTGATTCTACATTACATAGCAAGAAAGACAATCATGGTTCCGTTTAGGTACCTTTGGGATAACTTTCTGAACCTAACACACTCACGATCTCATTATTATTGAAAGCACTTTATTGATTTAATTAAAGCAGCTCTATCTCAGTGGAGATCGAGTTTGTATGAACATTACTAAAGTTTTCACATTAGCCTAACAAGCTAGAATAACCGAGTTACGGCGAGAGATATTAGATGAACCATGAGTATGTGAGTGTGCTATGTCTTGTTTATTTTTTTATTTATTCACAAACTATAGCATAATTGTATTTGAATTTTCTTAATACGTACTTAAATTAAACTTAGGCTAAAATAAAATAAAAATGACATTTTGAATCTACAAAAAAAAATACATCTTTAAAAATCTTCAACTGAGTAGCAGCACTTTTCTGACAACTATTTTTTTAACTTTTTCTTAAACAGTTTTAAGTTGGTAACTCTCGAGGCAATTTATTAAATAATTTGATGGACTGATAATGTGAATTATGCTTTACAACATCTAATCCGGAAGCAATGTTATTTTTAAATCCATTCTCCTTGTGGACTTTCTTTGAATATGCTCTACATTAGACTGATCTCTTAATTGTCTCTTAAAAAGACCCACAACAATACTAATATATATAAACTTGGCAGTGTGAGTAAGCGTAAATCTTTAAAATGCTGTCGACACGACTCCCGCCACGGCGGAATTCGGACTATCGCGCGAATTGCCCATTTTGTAAAATAAATGCGCTTTTCATGTTATATTGAAAACTGTTTCCCCGCAATGCTATGCTATACCTAAATTTAGATTCAATGAGAGAATGATACACAGATTTTAGTTGTCTCTTAAACTACGTAGAGTGTAGCAGGCCGAACTAATACAATTTTCTAAATGACAAATTTCTGGCTTCCAGTTAAGAAACTTTACTTCTTCTTTAATTTTAATTTACCTACCATGCAATTTAACATCTAAGAAATCTGTAATTCGAGAAGAGGTTTTGAAAAGCAACAGATTAGTTTTTGCAGGATTTAACTGTAAAGAATTAGCACTAAACCAAGAATTAAAAGCAAGCAGTGATTTGTTTACCTGACGCTGCAGCCGATTTAAGTCCTTACAAGATATAATTGCTTTAGTGTCATCTGCAATATTTATGATCGAGATATCAGAATCAGTCTTGTACATATATGTTAGATCATTTATAAAAAATATAAAAAATACTGGACCTAAAACCGAACCCTGCGAAACCCCTCTTGTATCTTTAATTCTATTAGACTTTATTACGACTTCGTTTCCATTCTCATAAACATCCTTTATTTACAACAAACTGTTTGCGGTTGCACAAATAAGATTTTAAAAGTTCCAAATTATTTTTTCTAACTCATAGTGTTCTAGTTTTGCAATTAATAAATCATGTCTATAGTAGAATCGAAAGCAGCACTTAAGTCAAGGAAAAGACCAGCAACTTTATTGTTATTATTTAGCTCTTTCGTAATATCTGCAATCAATGTATCAATAGCTTCGCCAGTTCCTACACCCTTTTGGTAACCAAACCGTCTAGGATGTAAAACTAAGCTTTGATCTAAGTGCTTTACCAGTCGAGACTTTATTATTTTTTCAAAAATTTTGGAAAGTAAAGGTAAAACTGAGATTGGTCTAATAGATGGCGCTATTCGAAAAACAATTAGCCGCGTTTAATTTATTCAAAATTCTAGTTTTTTCAAAATTTTTGTCGTTTTCACATTTAATAATATCCATATTGGTACCAATTTTATATTGACATGATTTTGTACCAATATGTAATGTTAAAATTTCGTAATAATTATGAAAATCTATCAAAATTGAAAATAATCGGTTGCTAATTCAATTCAGTTTTTACACACTATATTATCCATGTTCACACTTAGTTTTCATTCTTAAACACTATTTTGGTCACTGTATTTCAAGATATACATAAATTTAACAAATCGGAGTATTTAAACTATTTTTAAATCAATAAAAATGTAAATAAAAGCTTGATGTTTGCGTGACGGAAGCCCTTTCTTAACTATAATACTAATCTATGTTAACTATTTAGCAAGGCATTGGATTACGAAATATTTATTCCAGCTGCGTATAGACTTCCTGGATACGGTACTGTCCCAGCCGGACGGAGATGGCGTATGCTCGACGGACTCTGTGACGGTGACGGGTGGTAACACTATCGTCCCCACGCTGTGCGGCGACCTCACAGGACAAACCATCTTCGTGGACTTTGATGGCAACACCGCCATCACAGTCACCATCACCGCTACCTTGGCTACTGCTTTCTCGAGGCGATGGAACATCAAGCTAACTCAACTCGGCTGTGACTGCCCGGGTATAGGTGAGTTCATTAAAACACCTCAAAAAAACAACTATTTTAATGGCCATTTGGTTTTAGGCGTATAATGCTGTTCCGGAATCAGAGGCTGAGTATTTTGGGAAATAATTGATTTAAAAGTTTTTCTTCTTTATAATAAAATATCATTTCCAGAGTATCAGTCACAAATTAGAATACATAGCTCACAATTTTTCCTCCGTTAGTTCAGGATACAGGGTATCAGTGTTGATTGTTGACTTTTGATCTTTGTTCCGGTGGTTGCAGCTCCGAACGGATGCCTTCAGTACTACACGGGAACAACAGGCACAATAACGAGCTTTAACTATGGAACTGCAGCCAATACCGCCCTTAGCGCCTCGCTGGTCACGGGTACCAGGCAGATCGCTAATTTGGAATACGGCATTTGCATCAGAATGGAGGCGGGATATTGTGACATACAGTACGCACAGGTAAAATTCGCCACACCAGGCGTATGCAAGTGAATAATAATAAAAAAAAAAAAACGCCATACACTCAAAGGCCCACATTAAGGTTTTCCCTTGTGTCGTGGGTCCCTCGGAACACACATAAAGACAGACACAAACACCCATGACCCGAGAACAAACGCCAGCTTTTTACACAAACATTTGCCCCGACTGGGATTCGAACCCAGGACCCGTCGATCGAGAGGCAGGGCCACTACCACTCGACCAAACCGGCCGTCAAATGTTCTTACATGGTATAAACTTACGTTTAATAAAGATTTTAAAAAAACTTTTATCATAAATTAAAACTAAAAAAACATTAAGTACCATGTTTCCAACTTCTTTGACTGTGAAAAATCAATGTTATAATAAAATATGTTGTTACTTTTTCTACTAACGTCATAAAAAAGAGGACACATTTTTTTGAGTAATATCCTTCAAGTCTTGAGGGAACTCGTTAAATTATTTGATGGCTTTACAATTTAAAATACAATATCTCTAGGTACAACTATATTTTTGAAGTCCATTCTCCTAGAAGACCTTTTTTGAATCTGCTCTACATTAGACTCATTTTGAATAGACCTACCAATAACAACAATGCAGTTCAACACATTTTATTTGCTTGATAATAGCTACACGAAAAGGAGGAAGTAAGGTTTGTATGTCTTCGAGTTTTTAACATTATATTATAAAACTCGTTCAGGTCATTCTTATCAAAAGCGTTCTTCGCGTCATTTCCATGGTTTTTATAAAAACAAGAAAACTTTACAATTAAAAATACTAGCCGAAAGATGGGATTGAGATAAACCCAACTTTCAATTTGCCTCAAAATTGGATAAATGGTTTTGCTGTCATAAAATGTTTTTTTTTTCAACTAACTATGAAAATTATTATGAGTGTTTTAATGAATTGTAGACTCGCGAAATAACAATTTTTTAATACTTAAAGTGTTTGAATTTTTATAGTCTTCGGCTTCTTATCGTGTTGGTATAAGGCAAAACTGGCCAACCGTAGTGACAGAGTGGCCTCCAAATGGTCTCTGACTGGGTTTTAACGACTACAGTCAATCGACAACCGCCGGGACCGACAGCTTTACGTGCCCTCCGAAGCGCGGAAACGCTCGTGATAATTTGCCATGCCTGTATTTACGTTGCTTAACCTCACTGATCGGTTGAGATCAGCGAGCGCCACTGGGCTACGATTTTTACACCATTTTTATAGTGTTATCTTGATACAATTTTAACGTGATACATAAAATTCAGAATTGTTTCCAGTACGCCTTTTTACTTCGCGGAAAGGTCATGTTGCACAAAATGGACACAAAATGCCGTTAAAACGAAAAAGAGAACGAGTTTCAGGATTAGATACTAGTATCAGTATTTTTAAACGGTTTTATTTTTTAGCTTGACCTGTTTGTTTATTTATTTATTTGTTTTTTTGGGTCAAATCTAGTAATTGAAATTTAACCCCCTTCCTGTTGACAGATTGATCTGAAATTTGAAACACACCTTTGTAGACCAAGATCCCAGGGCCACCAGGCCTTACTTATTTTCTCATTAACCAAAAGTATGGGAAAGAGTAGTGCTAATATGTACTATTAACATATGAATATCTGCTAGCCTGGGCCGACGGCCAATTTTCAGCTACCAGGTTCTGAAGGTACGTACTTCCAAAAATTGCTCACTTGTCTTGAAGTCTGGGTTCTATAAAAAGTATTGTTATAGTTCCCTGAACATCATATAAAAAATCACGGCTCAGATTGTAGGTATAATCGCATAATTTACTTGCGAAGTGTAAAGCGTTTGGCCGAAATCACAGCCGACGGAGAGTATCTGGCGGTGCTGATCATTAATTTTTATATTTAATAAATTATATATTGGAAGTACCTTCAGAACCTGTTAGCTGAAAATTGGCCGTCGGCCATTTCCCACACATTTGGTTAATGAGAAAATAAGTAAGGTCTGGCGGCCCTGGGATCTCCGTCTATTGGTTTTGATGACAATACAATTAAATACATTCACTATCATTGTAAATCCAAGATGGCCGCCACTACCCACTCAATATGGGTATCCAAGATGGCCGCCACTACCCATACACAATATGGGTATCAAATGAAAGGATTTGATTAGTAGAATAGAGATCTCTATGAAAATAAAATAAAAATCCAAAATGGCCGCCAACAAAATGGCAGAGTCAAATTTCTTTTCACAATCCCTTCAATATGGGTATCAAATAAAAGGTCTTGACTAGTAGAATATATTTTACTATGAAAAAAAAAGAAAATCTAATATGGCCGCTAGCAAAATGGCAGTTGATTCTTTTTTCACTACCCCTTCAATATGGGTATCACATAAAAGGGCTTGAGTAATAGAATACTTTAATTTACTTCGACAAATTAGTTTTAAAAATTAAAAACTTGAAAAAAAAGTTAAAAAAAAATTAAGTTAAACGGTTTTATTGAAAATAAAGTGAACTAAAAGCTAAAAAATAATTCGGAAGATCCTAGATACCAGTCATCACACCACTTTCCTCATCAATCTAGAGCATTGATCAGACAAAAAAAAATCGTAGGGCGTGTGAAATTTCTATCAAGTCAACCTATTTACCATATTCACGCAGGTTCCGCGCGCCCAACAATTATATTTTTTTGTCTGATCAATGCTCTAGATTGATGAGGAGATTGGTGTGATGACTAGTCATAATCATAATCATAACTTAAGCTGAACTGACTAATTAATTTAATTTGACATTGTATGCTTTGTTATGAAATAAATTTATCTAATCTAATCTAGTATCTAGGATCTCCCAAATTTTTTTTTAGAATTTATTTCACTTTATTTTCAATAAAACCGTGCTATCTAGACAGCGGACATATACTCCTTCACGGTGACGGGTGACGTGGAGGGCGCAGACAATACAGTGTTGGGCACGACAGTAGGGGCAGCCAACGACGGCAACTGTATCACTGACTTCGTGGTGATCCCCAACCCTATCGTGATCGCCACGGGTCTCACAGTCGGCACTGACCGCTTCTGTGGACTCGGCTTCGTGCCCGTTCAATGTGAGTTGACTTTATATATCAAACTATTCATATAATCCAGTCGCCATATACTTTTACCTTAATAGAAAGTATGCGGCCTTAATATTCCATACAAATAAAACCTGTGGAAAGGAGGGTGAAAAACCGCATTTTTTTGTGTTTTTCCCGATAACGGATAGTTTATCGGATAAACAATGTACCAATCTTCAACAATAAATAAAATCATATTATATGTGCTTAGAGAAAGTACTTCAATTTAGTGTGCTGATTCATACCCTAAGTATTCATTTTTAACTAAACGTTATTGAAAATTCGTTAATTACTTTAGAGTCATCCAATATTGTGTTTAAGCTCTTGTTTAAGTTTAAGCTACTCTACACTTTTTGCAGGAAAATTTTCTTTAATAACCCCAACCGTACTGAAATTTTAACTTAGTACCATATTCTGTTAATGAAGTCTCAATGTAATGTGTGTTCCAGCGGGTGCAAAACCATTCGTGCTGTACGTGGTGACGGACGCCAACGAGGGTGCGACGGCGACCACTCCGCCAGACGTCGCCAATCGCGGCTTCTCACTTACCTACACACAGATCGCTTGCTAGTAAAACCTACCCCCTGAAACGAAAAGGCTTAATTTAAAATTCAGTGTCAAAAAAAATTAGTATGCCTCAGAACAATATACATAGTAGGTAACATAGATAATAGTCGGAACTCACGGCCTGTGATGAGAACAGCCGAAAATCCAGACAGACATAGGTAAGCATTTTTCCCGAGCTGGAACGGTGATGCTTCGTGATGGTTCGGTTATTGAATGGTTTTCTATGGGAAAATTTAATTTTCGGTTTGTAGTAGAAGGACAGTTGGTGCTGGGAAAATTTTAACCAGTCGCAACTTAAAAGAGGTTTTAAATAAACTTCTAAGAAAAAGCTTTCAAGCACTCAAGTCGGAAGCGGCAAGGAATTAAGCATCTAATTCATGTTTCTGTCTTCGCGTCGCTGGCGAAAATCAATCCATGTAGCAGAAACAGATGGTGCAAAATATTTTCCAATAATCTTCTCAAAGAACATTTGAACTTTATGTTAACAATGTACTTTCACTCAAGAGAAAATCAAGCTTCACACTTGGATTATTTGCCATTCTAATTTCCAGTGACAAAAAATATGAAATACCTATAGACCTAGCCCGGGGGACATTCATGTTACTAAAAAAGTTCCGTTTGTCTTTGTGAAGATTTCGCCATTTTATATACTAAAAGTGAGGTCTTATGACCGTAATCCGCCGTTTTTTTTTTCTCCAGATTTTTGAGTTACCGTTTCTAATTTATATATCTATTAATATTAATAGACCCTCTGAACAAACCATATACGTATTTTAAGATGATTTCTGTGGCCGTTTTAGATTTTAAGACTCATTTGGTCTTAAAATCTAAACCGGTCGCAGAAATAGATGTCCTTTATAATTGGCTGCAATCAAATATCTCAAAAGCTTCATTTATTAAATTTAAAGCCAAAAAAAGAATATACCCGAGTATAGGCCTCTTATTGTTAACAATCACCTTTACAAGAAAAACAGACTGGAAAATATTTGGGGCTACGAATGAACAGCCGATTATCGTGGGATGCACATATAGATTATATTTTAAAAAAGCAATTTGCACTAATGGACTCCCTACGTGGCTCAGGACGCTGCATACCCCGAAAGATACGCACAACAATTTATGACTCTTTTATAAAATCACACCTTATTTACCTAATTGAGATATGGGGAAGTGCCCTTTTCTATTCTATTCTAAGTTATCGGAACTTCAAATAATTCAAAATAAACTTATAAAAATGCTATACCAGTACCCATACTTAACATCAACTTATTATTTTAAAATATATAAAGAAACTAATTTTATTAATATTAAACAATTGGGTGGATTTCCCGAGCCTAAAAAAGTGGCGGCGCTGAAAACGCATAAATGTTACAATGTGGTCGATATATATTTTTTATAGTATGTAGTTGACTACCTAAGGCAATAAATTAATAATTAATAAATGGATTTTATTTACGTACATTTAAAAACTATTTTAAACTAAACACGTTAATAAACGCAGCACAAGAAGAGAGCTCGCTACTTAGTTTTATCAAAGATAAGAACAAACTTCGGCAAACGAATGTTTACTTACGAGGGAGTGCAACTTTATAAAAATCTACCTTCGGCTATCAAAAAAATTAAGTAAATCATTTATAGTACAATTTGAAGCTACATTAACACAATATACTGTGAACGGTGGTATATCGTGTAATCGACAGGAAACCTAACGAAATCTAGCTGTTTAATGTACCTACCCTAAAACAGGGAAGTGACTTGGAAGTGAACGTTATTTATATATTTCACTTTTATAACTTTTATACTTTTATTGTGGTGACCCCTTTTGAGAATGGACACCACACACTGCAGTACTGTAAAATATAATTGAACCATTTTTGGCGGATGCGTTAGTTATAATTAATACTTTGTTATAACAAGTGTGGAGTACAATATAAGTCCAAGAAAAGTATTTTAAGAATGTTGTTTTTTAACTGTTAAAACATGTTTTTATTTTTATTTTTAATATTACAATACGTGACACTTAGAAAAACGTCCTCACCTTGAGTATGCCTCACAAATATGGAATCCTCTGTATAACAAGTAGGTACACTGAAAAAATTGAAATCGTCCAAAGGAAATTCTTCCGCTCTTTAAGCTACAGATGTTTTAAAAAGAAGATTTTATACACAGCTCTTAAATCCAGATTCTCTTTATTATCGCTTCATTCTAGGAGGACATTAATGGATGTCATGTTCTTGTATAAATTGTGTATAAATTTTGACTTTCCCTGTTCCTTCACATTCTCAGCGTGCTGTTAATCCCCATAAACTTTTTGTTACTGCCAACTGTAAAACTAATGCCGGTGTACGGTCTCCGTTTAGACGTATTACTTCTAGCTACAACGACAAATTCACACACGTTGATATTTTCTCTTCATCTATCAACAAATTTAAGAGTTCAATCCGCAGGGACTTGATAATGTTAGAACAACTAAATGTTTAACTTTAAGTAGTTCTTTAGTTACTGAGCTATGTTTCCCTTCTAATGAGTAGGATTCTACTCTACAATAAAGAGTTTACATATAACATACTACTACTGTAGAGATAGCGATGACTGATTGCTTAGTTAGTTAATTACTTAGTAGCACTGAGTATACTTGTTTATTTATTTGTATCCATATCTGTTTCTGTTAGCATCTACTTCCTTTTTTTACTTAACCTGTGAATAGTGTTGTTGGTTGTGTATAATTTAGCCTTTAATTGTAAGACTGTCTTATATCAACTTCTGTACACAGCTGTTTTCTATTCCAAATAAACAAAAACAAAAAAAAAACTGTTCTAAAATGTTAAATAAACTGAATTTTTTTTTTTTACTTTTTTATTGATTCATCTTCTTTTATCAATCATGTCTCCTTTATGATAGGATGCGCCGGCTGGCGGCGGGAGCTGGAGACTCGGAGCAAGTAATAAATATTAAGCTGGATTACGTTTATTGGAATTCACACTTATACATTATATGTTTACTTATTACAAAATCATAAAAACGGTATACTATGAGCAGGCGTGCGCCTGCGACAGAAATTCAAATGGTCTCTGTCATCCCAGCGAATGACAGCTAGAAGCGTTCAGTTTCGAATTTGGATTAGGAATGCCAAAACTGAAGAGCAAAAAGGTTGCAAAAAGAGAATGGAAAAGGAGGATGAAGACGAGGTGAGGCGAGGCAAGGTTTTTGGGACCAGACGGCAACAACACTAAAATTAAAATCTAATATATAAAATTCTCGTGTCGCGGTGTTTGTTGCCAAACTCCTCCGAAACTGCTGGACCGATTTTATAAAAATTTTGTGTGCATATCGAGTAAGTCTGAGAATCGGCCAACATCTATTTTTCATATTTAAAAAAAAACTAAAATCCACCTCAACAATTCCCACGGGAACGAAGTCGCGGGCGGACAGCTATTAGTGTTTGTTTATAAATGTAAAAATCATGTCTTTCATTCATACTCATACTCATTTATTGTAATTTAATAAAAATTACATGTCATAATTTATAAAAATTAAACTAGTACGTATTATGTACTAAATTCAAATTTTTCATTAAGTATAAAATTTAAATTACATCATTATGATTTTAATAGTTTAAATAGTTTTCTTCTATTTCTTTAAAAATTCTTCTACTTCATAAAATGCCTCTTCTATAAGCCATTTTTTTATTTTAGTCACTAAATATTCGGAGACCTTAATTTCGTCTGGTAACTTATTGTAAATTTTCGGACCTACGTTACGCGTAGTCTTTGCCGATTTAGCGAGCCTGTAACCGACTGTATCGATGTGGTTTTTATTGCGTCAATTGCGATTATGGATGTCTGCTTTTATTTTAGATGTGTCTTTATTATTGTGAACGTGTTTTGAAATGTCAAAAATATATATTGTGAAGGTAGTGTCAAGATTCTTCGGTCGACAAAGAGTTTTCTCGCAGGAGAGCAATGTGGAGCATAAGAAATTCTTACTGCCCGTTTTTGCAGTATGAATAACTATAATAAACTTCCAGAGTCAATAAAAAATGAGACGAGTAATAAAAAATATATTAACTTAATAAAAAAAAACTATTATATTCAAAATGTTACTACACAGTTGAAGACTATTTACACGATAATTAATAAATTCCAAACACAAAATTGACTAAATATAAAACACACACACAACCGCTAAAGCACATACATAGACATAACATACACTACACATACACACACTCTTCCACAACACAGAACTTGAACTTTCTGTCTCTTACACACACTCACACAAATTGATCTCACTAATTTTAAGCGACTAGAATAGGTTTGCCCCTATTAATTACAGTGCCCTAGAACAGGGTCCATATTGGATACTTTATTGGATTGTAACACCTATATGTAAAACCTATGGATGTAATAAAATATTGAGTATTGAGTACGTTTCCAATCAGCAGCCCTGCCCCAGAGTTCGAGCTCGTAGCACATTTGCGAGTGGAAAAGTGAAAAGTAACACGATTGGTAATAATATGGAGTTCCATTAAGAAGCAACAACACAAAGTATAAACTGTATAAAATGTATTTACATTCATAAGATATTTGTATAAAACTATAAAGTATTTACAACTTTGATCAATAAATACAGGAACATACACTAAGGAAGTATAAATACACGAGTACGCAACAGCTAGTACATAATGTGCAAATGTGTGTTTACTGTTTAGTGACCGCTATCTCTCTTATCCAGATGATTTGATTACTCTTATCTTTACAGAAAATAAAACGATATAACAATGTACAGAACCATCCATTACCAAGGACGTTAGTCTTATTGTGCCTTTTAATGAATCATAAAGCATGGATTAATTTTATTTGTTTGTGCGTTGTACATTAAACTCGTCTATACTGATAAATGCTTTCATTACGTCGCTAAACGTGTGTATTAGATGCATTTAAATAAGAATGTTGAATATTTTACTTTGATGAAGATGAATAATTTCTGAACCAAACGGCACTATGGGTTTCCAGTTTGGTTTTCAGTGATTTCAACAGACTTACGTATTTATTATTGACTGGAACTCTAATTATGATATTAAAATTCTAAAATGTATATTTTTTTTATCTCGACACCTAAGTAGTGGTTGGATCAGTGAAAAAAGGAAATACTCAAATTTTCGATTGAGGATGTCATTGATATTTCCGTTTGGTGACTTAATGGTCGTTACGCTAGTCACAAGACGTGAACCTAGTACACTCAAGAGCACGTCAAGCTTGACACTTTGGACTTTGGACCGGCCCTGCATTGTATGGCGCCCAGTATAAATCAGAGCTCAGCTTAAACTGGTGGTGTAAAGCGTGACCTGCTCTTGACTGTACCTACTGTACTTCGTATATCTATCTATACACCAGTTTGGTCGAGCCCCTTGGCCGACGGGTCCTGGGTTCGATTCTCAGCCGGGGAAATATTTGTGTTTTTCGGGTCATGGGTATTTGTGTCTGTCTTTGTGTATGTTCCAAAAGAATCACGACACAAGGGAAAACCTTAGTGTGGGCCTTTTCATTACTCATACTCGGAAAGTAGGTCTGAAATCACCTGAGGAGCGAGTTGAAAGTAATACTTTTTAAACCTAGGGAGAATAGTTTTCAACTGACAGCTGTCAATTTATAAAAAAACATGTTCCAACTTTCTATACAGCCACTCAATTACAGCGCGATTTAAAATTGAAATAACAATAAGTTAATTATTCATTGATTAATACATTTTTTTTAAATTACTTTATTATAATTTACTTTTAGCTATTTCTTTAAAATAACATAGTTTTAGGAAAAATATTTACCATTGTTTCAATGACGAAAATTAAAAATAATGTTTGAATTGCTGGCCGGCCACAAAAAAATTAGAAAATAGGTGGGAAAGTGGCAATCCTATCTTCGTTTGTTTTTCAAGTTGTAGAGTTTTGTTTATACTTCCACACAGAGATTTGTATTAAATACAATAAGTTCAGCTTATTCTTGTTTTATTTTTACTTTTCTTGTATTCGTAATGAAAACCACAGTGTTTACCTCAGCTTAAAGTCTTTACCCCGAGGTAACACTGTGCTTTACTTTCACCCCTAAACTAACAATGTACAGAGGCCGGCGCATCAGGTTACTCCACTTTTATTGCAAAACCGCTCTTATTACAACAACACAGAGTGCACGCGTGTGGTAACCTGAGTTGCGGTCGTCCGTACTATTTCATTACTCATACTCTGAAAGAAGGTCTGAAGTCGCCTGAGGAGCGAGTTGAAAGTAATACTTTTCATTTCAACCCTAGAGAGAACTGACAGCTGTTAAATTATACAGCCACTAAATACAGCCACTAAATTACAGCGCGATGTAAAATTAAAATAGGTAACAAAAAGTTAAGTATTCATTGAAGAATATTTTTTAATGACTTTATTATAATTTGCTTTAACTATTTCATTAAAATAACATAGATTTGGGCAAAATATTTACCATTTTTTCAATATTGAAAATGACAAAATAAGGTTGAATAGGTGGCCGGCCACAAAAAAAAAATAGGCGGGAAAGTGACAGTCTGATCTTCATTTGTTTTTTCGAGTTGCAGTTTTGTTTATACTTCTGCATAGCAAAGAGTTCAGCTTATTCATGTTTTTAGGGTTCCGTACCCAAAGGAAAAAACGGGACCCTATTACTAAGGCTCTACTGTCCGTCCTTCCGTCCGTCTGTTACCAGGCTGTATCTCATGAAACTTGATATACAGGGTGTAAAGGACAGCTTAGCAAATACTTAAACGGTGTAATCTACCCATAACTATCATCAGCTAAAAGTATTTTTTTTCCCGGAAACGTCATGTTAAAAAAAAACACAACGGGAGGCTTGGCTTCACAGCGGGCAAAGAGTTCTCTGCCCGCACCTTCAATTGCAGCCTTTCTTTCCCCCACTCTCTCATTACCAACTGTATGGTATCATCAAACGAGTGTTGCTTCCCCCTTAGTTCCCCCTCGACTTTCCAACTCGGTCATGTAACTGTAGCGGGCCGACGGCTGCTGATAGTTGCATGACTGACGAATGGGTCACTCTCAAACGTTACGCGTTGTGTTCCAACCACAAGGCCGTGTGAGAGGGCCCAGTGACAGACTTACTTGACAGACAGCGGATGGGCGGGAACTGTCGACGTAGCCATTGTATGGCTACGTCGCCTTTTCCCACCCGCCCGCGTCCCCCAAAATGCTCCCTACGACAGCTGAAGGTACGCTCTTGCCTTCCCTGTCGGGGGGAGCAGAATAGCCCCCTCACCCGACACGCCATTAGGGTCAGAGGTATCCCCAACGACCATCCTATTTTCATAGGCCGCGATAGACTTTCGCCGCCATGGGGTTCGCCCCGATGCGGCTTCCCCGAGCGCCCCTCCGGCGCTCGAGAAGACTTCCATGATGACAATTAACCTTAAAATTAATTAATCCAACTACAAAATTGCAAGTAGCTGCTGTGAACTAATAATAATAAACTAATAATAAGATAACCAGGTAAGTATACAATTTAAGATCAAACTTAAAAGCCCACTTAATCATAAACATAATCCTATTTAAGTTTAACAAAATTATGATTGCTGAGAAGCAAAGTTCAATCTATCCAGATCAAACTCATCTATTGGAACTACACTTATAGAGTGTTATACCCTTATAGAAGTTATATAATAACACCTATGTATATTTTATTTTCAAATAAAGGGCGAATCTATCTAGCTAAGTACAATATCACAGAAATTACTGATTTAACTACTTTATTAATCACGACATTCGAGAAATAGGGTTAACCTAACTACGGCGCACAGGGGCCAGTCTAACTTCGACATACAGGGCCCGCCTAACTACGGCACACAGGCCCAGTCTAACTTTGGCGCACGGGACTAGTCTAACTACAGCACACAGGGCCAGTCTAACTTTGGTGCAGAGGACCAGTCTAAACGCGCACAGGGCCAACCTAACTTTGGAAGTAAATTGATTGCAAGTAATCTAAACAGTTTGCTTATACGATTAAGATGCGTTTTACTTCGGATAGTATTGTCTGCGATTACCTTATGCCAATCACAGCAATCATTGATAACATATAGGTACTTTTGAAGGAAATGGGTGCTCTCATCGACTACCAGCTGTCAAAGAATAGTCTTGATCAAGCAGCCATTCGAAAAGAGCCCAATAACATGTGCGCGATATATTTTATGTGAATATCACCACATAACGGCTATCGAAGGGTAGCCTCGATCAAACCGTTGTCCGATTAACTTCAGATATTTATTTATGTTTTTATATGTACTGGTCATTGTTGCTCAAATGAACTACGAAGACTTTACTATCCGATGCAACGCAACTCTTAAAACTTCTTTGTTTTCAGAAATAGCAAAATAATTATAAAACGTATCTTTCAATTCCATGCGGGCAACAGGCTCCGTCACACTTCTGAGTTTTCATGAACTCAGTAAAAAAACAGTATATGACTTGCAACTCTGATTTATTCCTCAGATATGTCTATTAATAATAACACAATTTATATTTTCAACTCGTAACAATATTCTTTTATTGAGACTACTGTTCTGCTTGACGGTCTAGCTCGAACTGACTGCCCGGCATCGGCCTGCTGTCAATAATCCCCACTCTTATTCACTCCCTACTTACAATACCGTGTCTTAACGCGATTGGTTGATGTTAAGTTGCTGCATTCACACTATTATGGCTATATTCATGCGAATTAGTCAACTTATTGTCTTTAAAACTAAACATCACGACAAAAGTAAATTATTTATTTTACTTTTTCAATAAAACATATCTGATTTTTAACAAATAATTGAACTATTTAATAATTTCTGTAGGCGCAGTTGGCATTTTATTTACTTAGCCTTTGCCTCATAATTGTGGAAAAGATTTTTCTCGCCATTGTTTTGCCCGCCATTTGAAATTATTTGTTTAACAAAATCATTTTTGTGTTATAAAAATGTTAATTCCTTAATGTTTTGTATTTTATCGTAAAATATTAGTGCACATTGTTCAATTGTAACACGTTTTCAGTGAATTTTGATTGGAAATACTATATTTTAAGAACCTTGGATGTACCTATACGAAGTAAGTTTTTGATTAAAAAAAAATTAGTTTCGTGTCCTCGGCTACTGCATTGTAAAACATTGAACAATATACGTGCCTTAGAAAATTGTGTAACTGGAGCTCTATAAAACACTCGCTTCGCTCGTGTTTCAAATGGGCTCACGTTACACATTAACTATGACATTAGTATCGTTAATAACTATAAGGGGGCTCCCATACAACAAGCTTGATTTTTTTGTCGTTTTTATAGAGATAATGGTTTTTATAGAGTCCGACTCGCACTTGGCCGGTTTTATAGGTAATGGTACGGAACCCTTCGTTCGCGAGTCCGACTCGCACTTGCCCGTTTTTATTATTTTTACTTTCCTAATGTGGCACAGTGTTTACCTCGGGATAAAGACTTATTCAATCCCTCGAACAAACCCCGTCTCGGGACTTAAATAAGATACTTTCACCTTTAGAGTAACAATGTACAATTTTTTTCTTTTAACCTTGTGTAGAAGGTGCAGTAGTTCTGGTTCTATAAGTTGTAGTGTATCATAGCAAATAAAGCAATTTAAATGTCAGCTATGAAAACGGCGCGGGACAATACACAGGTCAATTGGTTCTATATTCCGAAGAAACACAACAATGTGTCAAGATCTATTACCTATATCAAGTAATATGAATTTAGTTCAAGGCATTGAAACCAAATCGATGAAAGTGAATAAATACATAGGTCATAGAATCTCTCAAACTGCCGTGAAATAGGAAACAAGGCAAAACTTTTTCTAACGATAAACGGGTTCGCTTTTGACTACAATCTAGCGTTGCCAGAAGGCCAATTTGTGGTGGAGATACGAGTATCGTGGCCATATCGTAGATTTGCTCACTTCATGAAATGTTTGAGAATTTCATAAAATGGTCGTATTTCATGAAATGTTTTACTATCTATTGGCCATTTGATAATGTGGCTTGGGCAGATCAATGATAAGAAATCGTTTCTCGATATGAGCAACTAAACGCGCGGCTACTTCATGAAATGGTTGAAATGTTTCATTGTCTATTGGCCACATCATGCAATAGCTCAGCTGAGCGGAACTGTGACAACCGCCTAACGCAAACCAGTCGTTTCTGGCACTTCTCCGGCTGCTGCCGCGGCACTCTCGCTTTGCTCGCTCGGCTCGTGTGTTGGGGGTCGCAGTTATAGCTAACCTTTGTTGGGCTAGGCTACTAACAAACCTACTTATCGCATTTCTGTCCGTTGCAATCGAATAAAGAAGTCGAATGACTTATAAACAGAAAAAATAAAACATTTCTATTATTGAATATATTATGGATAGGTACCCTATTTAATACGATCCGGCCAAACGTGGATGAGAAAATCGTTAAACGTTGACGTTTTAATGATGTGGTCAAATTAAATTGCCCACTTCATGAAATGCGACCATTTCATGAAATTCTTGAGCATTTCGTGAAGTGAGCAAATCTACGATATGGGCCACGACAGAGACATTTTACTTCTAAGTCGACAAATATAGAATTTGTCTTTTTTATAAAGTAATTAAAGTTTAGCATATTGTTGTGTGTGGAATAAAGTTAGATCATTTATTCCACTAATCAATGGCGTATAAATGGCAGCTGTTTTATTCATACAGATGGCAAAATTGATAATTATCGAAACCTCATACACTTGGTGACAACCGTCCCGATCAGCAGTGCCGACACCAACTGTACGTTAAGTTGCTAACTACCCATAACATTCAGTTGGCAAGGGCGGCCCCAGTCAAATTAGCTGTCATTCAATGTATGAGGTTTTAATAGTTCTAAATTTCGCCACCTGAACGGATGAAGTGGTTAAAATTATCATTCCATCGCAATTAAGACGCTACTGGTTAGTGGAATAGCCACCCAGTATTTCCGTAACTTACCGCTAAAACAGCTTCGTAACAGAAGTGGGCTTTATCGTGAAGTTTCTCGAGCGTTTTTGTGAGCAGAAGAATACGTTTAGGTGTATGTAATTATATTAGTCTGCGATAGATTTTATCGTACATCAACTTCTAGGCCACGGCTATTTCTACTGATGCTTCCGCCAAATATGAGTAATATATTTAATTCTGAATTTCTTCAATTTGTAAACGGTGTCGTTGATTATAGTAGAATGTATAGTACAAATGACTTTGTACAAAGACCGTGCCATCTGGATTCAATCTTCATGGCATTTTCAACTAAATACCAGACATTTTATACCAAACATCTTTATTACCAGATAGC
Source organism: Aproaerema taeniolella (assembly GCA_949987775.1). Classification (NCBI taxonomy): domain Eukaryota; kingdom Metazoa; phylum Arthropoda; class Insecta; order Lepidoptera; family Gelechiidae; genus Aproaerema; species Aproaerema taeniolella. The sequence continues at coordinate 22,349,035 of OX465242.1, read as the reverse complement.
AGACGTTTGTTTTACAAGATATCATAATAGATATTCAAAAATTATTCAAAACGTAAGCATGAGTCTTACATTTTGACATATATGGCACGCTATACAAATATAAGAGAATTAAGCTTACAAATTTAATTAAACATGTGGCTTGCAGACCCGGTATGATGCGTCTTATGACATAATAGCCCAATCGGCTGAGAATTCAAATCGGATTTAATTCCTACAAAAGGTTTTATTATTTTAATAGATTCATTTGTTTCCAAATAAGACTATCCTAAGTTTTCCCCCTCGGCGGAGGTGTGTGTAAGTGGGAGGGGGTAAAAATGTACCCCAAAAGAAGCATATAACCATTCTGAAACTTTTGTTGAGTATGTTATAGCTTATTCAAAAACTTTTAAGCGTGTATGTAAAGCGGCGAAAGCTATGTTTGTTAGAAATAAAATAAAAAATAGTAATAATATCATTAAGACTTCCTGGAAAATTATTAATAGTAAGACGGGAAGGTTTAAGTCTCGCAACTTTGATTTTAAGCTCATTATAAATGACAAAATTTTAACTTCCGATGTTGCTGTTGCTGCAGAGTTTGAAAGATTTTTTACTGACATTCCCATCTCTACTACTCAGTCACTAGACTCATCTCCCGCTCTCGCTGAATCATTGCTCAAACAGAATGTAGACGAAAGTAAGGTTCCTTTCAGTTTTTCACATGTTAAAATTGTTGACATTCTTAAAACTTTTAAGATTTAACATCTTCAAGATGTTAAATATAAAAAAAACTGCGGACCTTGATGGTCTTTAAGTAAAGGTGATAAATTGCATAATAGATTGTATTGCTCCACACCTAGCATTTATTTTTAATAATTGTGTTGATGATGGTGTGTTTCCTGATTTGATGAAACATAGTATAGTAATTCCTATATTTAAAGCTGGTAGTACATCGGACCACACCAACTTTAACCCAATTTCAATACTACCAGCCCTTAGCAAGATATTTGAAAAAATATCCACAGTCAAATAACCACTCATTTCTACGCTAACAACCTTATGAATATAAATCAATTTGGATTCACACGGGGTCGCTCTACAACCGATGCTGGTGTTGAGCTCATTCGTCATATTTTTGCGGCCTGGGAGGACTCGCAGGACGCTCTTGAAGTCATCTGTGATTTGTGAAAGGCTTTCGTACTGTGTTCATTATGAAACTCTGATCAGAAAATTACATCATTATGGCATAAGAGGATACGCACTTAGGCTTCTGGAATCTTATCTGAGTAATAGTATCCAGAAGGTTAAGGTTAACGGCACTATAGATCACCTGGGTCCACTGTCTGTATGGGCGTCCCACAGGGTTCAATCCTAGAACCATTCTTGTTTCTCGTTTACATTAATGACTTACCTTCTCTTGTTAAAGACGCCCACGAGATCGTATTATTTGCAGATGACACATCACTCATATTTAAAGTGAAGGGAGGTACGACTCTGACTATGACGATATGAATACTGCGATCTCTAAGGTAGTTAAATGGTTTACTGTAAATAACCTTCTTTTGAACGAGAAAAAAACACATGTGCTAAATTTACCTTGCCCAATGTTAAACAGGTTAGGTTAGGTTAGGTTAATACCATTGTACCTACAGGTTAAGAATAAAAACTGGACGTTGTGGAATATACTGTATTCTTAGGAATACCTCTTGATGTAAAGCTTCAATGGGGTCCTCATATTGATAAGTTAGCGAGCAGACTAAGTTCAGCAGCCTACACAGTTAAAAAAATCCGTCAACTATCTGACGTTGAAACCGCGAGAACCGTATATTTTAGTTACTTTAACAGCCTAATGTCATGTGGCATTTTACTGTGGGGTAATGCTGCGGATATCAATAAAATATTTGTTCTGCAGAAAAGGGCTGCTCGCGCGATTTATCAAATGAGACCTAGAATGTCTCTTAGACAAATATTCAAAGAAATAGATATTCTGACTTTTGCACCCCTATATATGTGATAATCTTTTATATGTGAAGAAAAATGAACATTTGTCTAAAGAAAATAACGATAGGCACAATGTAAATACTAGGACCAAGCATAAACTGGATGTACTAGACAGTCGTCTCCACAAGGTCACGAACTCTTTTATGGGTCAATGTATACGTTTCTATTATAAGATTCCCATGTGTATTCAAAATTTACCTTTGGACAAATTTAAGACAGTAATTAAACAAAAACTTCGCAAGAAGGGCTATTACAAAATTTCTGACTATCAGACAAGCAGCCATGGGAATGAACTGCTCAGCTCTAGAGTTATTTCAGAATTAGTAAAAATTAGAAAATTCGTAATGCGATTGAAAAGAGCACCCTCAGAGTTTCTTGAAATTTAGTGGGCGTATTCCTCTTAATAGGTATAGGCATCCGAAAAGAAAATATTTTCCAAAATTCCCACAAAAAATCGGAGGAAATTGGCGATAAAGAAATACGGTTTCGTCAATTTCGACCAACTTTTAAATAGAAAAATCGGGCCTTTCCCCGGCTCGACTTTTTTTTTTTTTTTTAATTGTCTGTTCCACTTGAACGAACGAAAATCTAAAAATACATGATCGTGACTAACTGCTTCATCAATGCCCAGCCCAAGCTAAAATTTCGTACAAAGTTTCTTAACGGTGTAGACTGTAAGCAAGTATTTTACAAAATTCCTACGGGAACGAAGTCCCGTAATACTATACTATAGTACCTAATATCATATCTTATTCTCTCACATATGGCGCTGCGCTTGCTCCCTCACAAAGGTATCCAAGAGATTTCGAACGCGGTATACAGATGTTAAATAGCCGGTCGTGTCCGAAATATGATTCGCGTTTTTAAACTCACATCGCTGACATAGCTGAAAAAGCTGCCAGCATTATACGAGACGGGGTAAATCATATTGGTCGAAGCCGGGAGAATTAAAGAAACCAACTAACTACGTCTCACATAACGCAGGGTTGATCTTCAAAAGAGATGGTATGACTAATTGGTCTATTTACTAAGGTAATTAATTTTCTTTATAAAGTAAATTGTTTCTCTTTCATAACGTAATTTTTTGACATGAGTATTTCCAGTTTACCTTTGATATATTTTTTTTTGATACGAGTATAATTGATTTTAAAAATGTTTACTGTAATTATAGGTCAAGCCTTAATTCCAGCTGCGACACGGAATATAAAAATATAAATCAAAAACACACAAAAAATTACGAAACAACGAAAGCTTTTTTTTCTTTTGTCACACGTTGCGATTAGCGTTTGGACAACAACAAGTTTAGGGCTTTTGATAAAAGTTTGAAACAAGAAAACTTTTGAAATATCTAAAATTGGAAAATTGGGAATCAGAATTAGAAAATCGTGACGAAAAAGGGAAATTATGGGGGGAAAGGATAATACTCGTATATGCGCGGTAAATCAACAAAGAAATAACTGAAAGAGCAGAAAGGAACAAACGAATACCACCGAAGTATTCGCTTATCAGTAAAGTACTTGTCATATAATGTATACATTTAATCGGGTTAAGTAACCCCTCTCACGTGCATTGCACGCCTCATTGTTTAATGTTTGTGTGCGCGAATCTATGTAGTTAAGTGTACTTGTAAGTTATATGGAGAGATGCTCGGAAAACACGTTAACAAGCAACAGAACAAACGCTGGCACATTATGAGTATTACGTCCAATAAATTTATTAAACCCTTCAGTGTCGCTGAAATATCAGTGCGGAAAGTTTATACCGCCGCGAGGAACCGGCGCGGGCGCACGATTCTTATCAGCAAGGAACAAAAAGAATTATAGGCTACAATTTAAAACATGGGAATAAAGAAGAAAAAGGAAGAAAAAAAGTAAGTCACATTTTCTCATTGCTGAGCGATATTATTTCATAATCATGACTTCCTGTTAATTTGTGGGAATTTTTAAATCGTAACTATTGTAAGTTTTGCTGAGCGTTTGATCAACATCGAAATTATTAATAATTATCCTCCCTGAAAGAGCGACGACTTCGTCGTTGTATTAAAAATGCGTATAAATTTAATGTTTTATAATAGAGTTCCGACTTCGGAGTTTATGAGTTAAAACAATTAGATAGAGCGTTCTGCCCGTGACCCCATTTACCTAAAAAAGGACTACCCACCCACTCTTGTGCAAAAAAAGCGAATAAATACCATCTTTAAAAAATAGATTAGTTTAGCGGGGATGGTTATTGGATAATTATAACAATAATTTAATTTAGATACGTAGGCGTATGATTTAGATATGTTGGGGTTTTTCTTTGTTGTACAAACAGTGCAGTGGTGTATCAATATGTGGAATCTTTATTCTCCTTTGACCACCCGGGCCAAATAGGTAGTAGGTAGGCAGTTTACCGGGGATAGGGGTGTGAATATAAACTTTCCGATTTTCTGCAATGATTATTGCTTTGAACATAATAAAAACTTGGCCATGTTACGGAGATTAATATTTTTTAAACTTTGGATTTATTTATAGTACTTAATGAAGCTCAACAGTCTATCGCCAATTTCAATGCTTACCTATTTTTTGCTCTAACTTACCCATACCTATTTTTTGCTCTAATGCCGATCAAACAAACCTTCCCATGACATTTTGTTACTTTCAGATTTTGCCCAATTCATAGACCTAATACTGAGAACTGTAATTTAATTACAGAGTGCTAATAAACTGTATCAAAATTAACTATAGTTAGATTTAATTTTGAGCTTTTTCATTAGGTACTTACTCAAAAAGATTTATTTATCTTTTGGTTCAAATAAAAAGTATTGCATTGATATTACTTCCTTATTGCACAATATTAGATCTGTTAAGGCAAACGATCTCTCAAAAAGTACCTCGTGGGTTTACGGTCACTGTGTACACACGTGGGTTTACGGTCACTGTGTACACACAATATACAATTTGAATTGTATTTCACAATACAATTCAAATTGTATATTGAATTGTATTGTGAAATTTAAATAATGTAATTGTAACTATAGGCACTATTTCCTAAAAATGATTTATTTATTTTTTAAATTAGTGAACTTCATTAACAATCTTTAGGGCCCATGATAATTATGGATGAAATAGAATTTAGGTTGTATAATCCGCTCGAGTATTTTCAACAGACTTCAAAAAGGAGGAGGTTCTCAATTCGACCTCCGCCTTTTTGAAGTCGGTTGAAAATACTTATATGTTTTTTTTTTTTAATTTTTATTTTGTGCGTATGTTACACGATAACTCCACCAGCTGTAGGACGATTTTCAAAATTCGTTTTTTATTCGAAAGGGTATAATACTCCTGAAGTGTCCCATATACATTTTATCGATAATGATTCAGCGCTTAAAAAAAAAATAACAAAAACAAAAAATACCTGCTAATAGGCATTGTAGTCCGCGAAAAATCCTTACTTAAAATTATAAATGCGAAAGTAACTCTGTCTGTCAGTCTGTCTGTCCGTCTTTCACGCCTAAACTACTGAACCGATTTTGATGAAATTTGGTTCAGAGATAGATTAGAGCCTGGGAAAGGACATAGGCTACATTTTATCCCACAGTTAGGCACGATATAACCTGTAGTCCACGCGGGTGGAGCCGCAGGCGGAAAGCTAGTAGAAAATAAATCATATACATAGTTTCAAAAGTTGCAGTATTATGTAAGGGTAGTCCTCTTCATCGTAGGTGCCCGGGGGGAGGGGGTGGCAGGGAGGAATAAAAGTCCCTTTTTTCAGTTTTTTTTTCTCATAGCTTGAAAACGGTCTGCCTAAGCGACTACACTATTATTTAATTAGCTTTAGTAGGTACAGATTGTATCTCGACAAGTACCTACTTGACTTATACAACAAAAATGAAGTAGGCAGATACCTAGATTGTAGTTACAAGACTTTTTCGGAGGACTTACCGTAGGTACACAAACTATTGAAACATCATAAATTAATTCATTTTTTGACACTACATACTTTGTGTAGATTTATACTTTGTGCGAACTATTGTTGGGATTTAAGTCGGTGACTTATACGTTTTTAACGTGGAAAATTATTGTTTACGTCAAGACAGCCAAATGTAAGTGTCAAGGTTTTATTTAGGCTAAACTTATGTCTATGAACTTTACATCTATACATATAATAAAACTGTAGAGGTCGAATTTATGTACATAGAAAAAAAATGCTAAAAACCGAGTCAGGGGGATGTAAGAAGAGAAATAAAACAAATCCCGATTTTTTTAGATTTTTTTGTTTCTCTGTTTGTCTGTTTGTCTGTTTGTCTGTTTGCACGGGCTAATCTCCGTAACTGTTGGACCGATTTTAATGAAATTTTGCATAGGGGTACCTTATATCCCCGGTCAACATTTAGGCTACATAAAATCTCGAAATTTAGCCAGTAAATATAAAACCAACAACAAAAACCCCTGAAAAAATTCAAAGCTAGGTGTTTTTCAGAACATTTTACTCATACATAGAGATCAACGTATTTTTGACATACATGGGCTAAAAGCAAGGACATGTTGTTTTTTAAATTTATCTCTTTCGAGAAAGGCAAAGGAATCTGCATCCATACAGCCAGGTCTTCAATATATTTATTTCTTAGCTATGTCTTCAATTTATATTTCTTTACTTCTGTCATTCTCCGTAAGCCGATAGTGTTTTGTTTACGAAGAACTATGGCGGCGAGAAGCACTGCCGCTGGATCGGAGCGGATACACTGTATCACTTGAATTACTTTTTAATCGACTTCCAAAAAGGAGGAGGTTTTATGTTCGCCTGTATACAGGGTGGAATTTTGTAATGCCACCTGAAGGGAAAGTACTCTTAATACTGTAGATAGAAAATTGTACTCAAAGAAAACATTCCTTTATTTTTTAAAAGAAAGAAAACTGCATTCAAGAATTTTCGAAAATTCGCTTGCCACAACCGGGAATCGAACCGACTAAAATCTATAAGAATACCCTGTACTTTTATTGCGTCGATCGTTAGGGTCAATTATAAGGATGAAATCTTTCTAACAAACTTGGTAAATTAAATGAAAGGAAAACTACGAAATCTTAAACCATTGTATATCTTTATTTTATGTATGTTCACCGATTTCTCCGCCATTTGGACCGATTTTCAAAATTCTTTTTTTTTGTTCGAAAGAGTATACTCCAGAAGTGGTCTTATTGTCACCAAGTCAGGATCTGATGGAATCCCATCAAAATCAAGGGCAACCCTTGAATGGAATAGGCACTGAAAATGTTTCTCAAGTTCTTTCTATTATTTACGCCAAACATAGAAAAATATACACATCAACACTGTCTAGGGATATTGCATGATTTTTCATACAAAAGAGGTCTGTTTGAGAAGCTATAATACCATACTCGAGATACGCGGAGTGATATAATTTTCAGATGAGCAAGTGCTAAACATGAATTTTCAATTTTTATCAATGAATTTAATTTTTCTTGATATTTGTGAAAACATGACTAAAATGAAAAAAAAATTGCGCTAAGTCCACCATTTTCATACAAAAAGCAGAAAAAAGTGCATTTTTGTTTTCGTTTACGTCACGTTTAAAAAAAACAATTTAAACAAAATTCATTGACGAGAATTGAAAATTCAGGTTTAAAACTTGCTCATCTTAAAATTATATCCCTCCATGTGTCTCGAGTATGCTTTTATAGCTTCTCAAACACACCTTTTTGTATGAAAAATTAATCAATATCCCTAGACAGTGTTGATATTTAACTTATTTTTTTTATGTCTATGAGTACGTAGCATTTGATAAAAGGACCGGATTGAGATTTATGAGATATTTTGTATAATAGATCCTTTCTTAATTTTTTGTCGGAAGTTTGGTTGAGTAGTAGAGTTACACAGCCTGTGAATCGACGGTTTCTGGGTTCGATTTCCGGTTTGGGCAAACAAACCATACGAGAGAAACTTTAGTGCAGAAAGTTACAGTGTGAAGTGCTAATTAATTGATTTTATGATAGATAGATAGATAGATTGACACTTAATTCAATTGACATAAAACAGCACAACACAGTAATAGACAAATAACAAACATACAAGTAAACATGAATCAGCAAGCAAACAATGAAGTAAACAGAGTAAGAAACAGAAACAAATAATTTTATAAAACTATTTTACACCGTGTTATCTGTATCATGCCAATCAAATTGGCGCTGACTCAGCATATTGCTGCAAAACCAGACTGCAGCGCTGGTATCCTGCCATGATGCTACTTATTGAGTTTTCTTTGTAGGTAATATTAACTTTTTTCTAACTTTATAAATTCACCTTTAAAAAAGTACTCTATAAAGAAAATCTGAGGGTGCTGCTCTATAATTAGATAGATGTTATTTTTAAGAGCTATCGTCGAATATAAGTGAGTCGGAAGAAATTAAAATTATTGTAACTGACCCACAAATATCCAAAAATAAAACAAAAACTTCTGTGCTGAACTGGCACTGAACAAAAAATTTGGAATATGCCAGCTGCCAACCAAATACATTGCATTGTTGGTACAGAGGCCAGCGCATCAGGTTACTCCATTTTCATTGCAAAACCGCTCTTATCACAACAGCACAGAGTGCACGCGTGTGGTACCTGAGTTGGGGCCGTCCGTGCATTGCAAAATTTGGACAACGTATTATATACTCATAAACAATATGCCATTTTTTAAATTTTCATGACATGTAAAGTTATGTGACTTATGTTACCCCAACGAGGATTATAGGCGTATAATATCTAAAATATCGAAACTTTTGTCAGCTTCCCCATTAATAGTTCGGCTATTCTGCACTTTTTTAACGAACCAAAACTAAATACTTAATACAGTGTTAATAAGAACGAAGTTGATTAAGTATTTAGTCTTCAAATCTTAATTCGGCCCTAACTAAATGACATTATTCAATCTTCAGGATATCACTTTTTGAAAACAATAAAACGGCTTATTTTTATTTTTAAGCAAAGGAATCTATGGCCGTACAGCCGGTGTTTTCAATGCATTTCTTATTTTTAAAGGCGGGAAACTCAATAGAAACTGACATTTGTTTTATTAAAACCACTATGAATATGGTCTATATAGGTTTGACTATGGCTTTGATGTTCTGACATGAAATAAGGGCTATTTATTGATTTTTTGATTTTAGTTTACATCAAGCGTAGCATTGCGTATATAAGCCATGGATAAATATTATAATATTACTATTCTAATAAGTTTCTTAGTTTGGACTTTTGCTTATTTCTACAAATGTTCATTGAAGGGAAAAGCTTAGTCATTTCTATCTTAAATTTAATTTTTTATTGAATTATTTTTACACAATTATCGCAAAGCACAATAAAAGCAGCGTGCTAGCTGAAATCTCAAATGCACGGGGGTTTTCTTAGATACTGACATAGGTGACCTGTTTCAGAAACTTCTATTCCACTGAAAATCAAAAATAAGTCCGTATTTAGCACTAAGGAATTCGTGTGCCATTTATTGTACTTACCTAAGTAATAGGTTTTTCAACATACAATTTTCGTAAATTTTTTACTCCACATATTTTTATTGTAACAAAATTGATTTTTTATAAGTACAAAATCCTTACGTTTTTCACAGAAACGCGAAATACAATATTAATTAACCACTTTTTGTGGGATTGTTAAGACAACAAGATGTTTTAGAGGCACCACTGACTCATGTTAAGTGTTGATTGTCTATCTCTCTCAGTATCAAAAAAACAAAAACGACTGCTACTTAAGTATAAGAGTCTGAGTCGCGTTCTATAATACGGACCTTAATCTATCAAAAGCAGTAACAATGGTATAGAAAATATAAGCGATAGAGGAAACAACTATGTTTGACCTTTGTTTTCAGATCCAAAGTAATGTATTAAGGAGTAGTAGTATCAACCTTATATGACATAGTTAGTCAAGTTTTCAAATAAAAAATATTTTTAGAAATTGCTTTTCCTTATATGAACGAAAAAGTTGCTATTCGTTCATATAACGAAAATATGAACGAAATAGTTGCTTCAATAAAAAACGGCAATTCATGTATCTGTAGTTGTGTCAAAGTACAAACTCGGTCTATAAAAATACATACAACACGCAGACGAAGTTGCGGGCATCAGCTAGTTCCGTATAAAGAATGAAAATTCGTTTTTTGACGTATTGTTACAAACTACCTACTGGGAGTGAAAGAAAAACTTAGAATGTGCCAGCTACCTACTCTTCCCAGGTATACAGTAAAAGTCTGTAAGAGGGATGCGAGGGTTTTGCTGCATAATGGGCGAAAGGTTGACCACCTCTCACCACTATGCAACTCGTTCCATCTGATAAACCTCACAATCTGTGTCAAACGTGGTATCTAGTGGTTCTAGACCCACTGATGCTCTGCCTTCCCCGTTAGGGATTATGGGCGTGAGCGTATGTTTATGTACCAACTCTTGCACATTATGTCAATAAAGCTCGATACACAGTAAGTAATGCGATTTGAATGTTTTTATGGAATGCATGCCGTTTTTATGGAATGCACTTCAGTATAATCTCGTAGCCCAGTGGCTCTCGCTGATCTCAACCGATCAGTGAGGTTAAGCACCGTACACAGAGGCAGGGAACCTGATGGGTGACCGGAGTGGCAATTTATCGCGAGCGTTTCCGTGCTTCGGAGGGCACGTTAAGCTGTCGGTCCCGGCTGTTGTCGATTGACTACAGTCGTCAAACCCAAGTCAGAGGCCATTGTGCGGTTTGAAAACTCTGACACCCAGGGTTAGCCAAGTTCGCCACACACTTGACTATACCTACACGATAAGAAGAAGAAGTATAATCTATAACATTTCTCATACATAGGGATTATCATAACAAGAGTAACTCGAATTATAGTACTTTCTACAGAACGTCATCGACAAATCAACATTCGGTTATCCCGTGTGCAGTTCCCTACTTGATTTCTAAACCCTATTAGCCGAATGTTGATTTGTCGATGACATTTTGTCTACAGTTCTTTAAAGCGAAAGTTCATTTAACATACTTTCAATACTGCGATGGTTCGTTTTGTCAATTTTTTTTTTTATCTATGGATTGATTGATCGATATTTCATTTGCTAGTAATTATAGAATAGAATAGAAAATGCTTTATTTCGGCGTCCAACACAGACATCACAATATAGAAACACAGAAGACACTTAACAGACACAAAGACAAAAACAAATTAAAGACAAATTAAAGATAAATTAAAGATATAACTAAAAAACACACTTACAAACATAAAACAAAGTGCTGCACTGTGCTGCCTGTGTCGCACAGACCAAGTCGGCGCTGGCTCAGCATAATACTACAGTTTTACCTGTAGCGCTGATATTCTGCCAGGACCTAAGTACAGCAACAGTCGCCGCCGCCGCGACACATACGCCGTATGTGTTTGTGTGCGTGTGCTTGTGTGTGTGAGTGTGTGTTGATGGTGGTGGTGTGTACGTACGCGTGCGAGTGTGTGTCTGTGTGTTTGTGTGTTTGCATGTGGTGCTGGTTTGTAGTGTGTTTGTGTAAACAATATCAAACACAGGAAAAAATATATTATTAAACCTATTAATACCTTTACATGATAATATAAAAACATAAAAAATTATAAAATTTAAATAGTCAAAAACTACCACGTTTAGATTAAAGAACCAGTTAACTGTTTATTCAGAAAGTATGAGCGCATGTCCTTTTTAAATTTCGTTTTACAATTTAACTGTCGAATTGGAGGCGGTATGTCATTCCAGCACTTACTTGCCGCGTACTTGAAGCATCCCCGAAAAAGAGCAGTGTTATGTTTTGGGATGGAGAATACCATATTGCTAAAGATGGAGCAAGCTCTTACGTTATGGTGAGGGGTGAACCCTATGAGTTTGTCATGCAAATATTTTGGTTTTCTTGTTTTAACTACATCGAACATTACACTTGCTAAATGAAGTTTTATGCGACCTTCCATTTTTAAAATGTTTGCCCCATTCAAGTATAGCGTCACATGGGTTTTAGGTGGGATGGTAAAGCAGTACCTGGCACTACCATTCTGGATTCTTTGTATAAGCTTCAGAGACTGTTTGTAAAGACACGGGCCGTAAACAGTTAGGCAGTGATTTAGTTTAGATAAAACAAGTGACTCGCAGAGTCTTATACGAAGATCAGTGCCGATATAGGTTCGAACTTTGTACATTGTTTTCAGTCTAAAGAAACAGTTTTTAATAAGTTCGAGTACATGGTCCTGAAACCGCAACTGACTATCCATCATCAGCCCAAGGTTACGTGCTTTATCCACTTGGTCAATCTCCTCATTGCCAACCACCAGTTTTGGTCTAAGATAATTGATTTCAGAAACTTTTAGTCGACAACTTATCTAACAAAAAATCATTTATCGGGAACTTATTTTTATACAGAAAACATAAACATCGGCATAAAGGTTTTTTATATGGTTAAAAAGTTGTCAAATGCTTGGATAATGAAATAGATGTATGGATTGATTTAAATAGGTAGTTAAGCTCAAATTGTTGGACAGAGATGGAAATGGAGATAGACTAGTTGAATAATAATAAAATAATAAAAGGTTCAATCTATGGACAATGTATACGAACAGACAGTGATGATGATGATGATCAAGACAGAAAAGAGAGATCTAAATAGGCAGGAAATGGATGGATATAAAGATGAATAAATTTATAAAGGAGATGGTCGGATTTTGTATGACAGCCGGGAGGCGGCGGCGTCCTGCAGAGAGTTCAGTTTTACTGGTTTATAGTGCATAATTTTTGTAATATGTTAAGCATAAAAAATATTTAAAAACGACCTCCTTTTACTTTTAATGTTGTATTTCAGGACATCTGAAGAGCCACAAACATCTTACTTTCAAATTGTAAGTAAATATTTGGACATTACATAATTATAAATATTACAATACTGTATTACCTACTTGTTGCTTTTCAATTGTATCTTCCAAAAAAGTTGAGTACTTTGTGGAAAAACACTAGAACCTATAAATTCTTCTCGTGAATTCGTCTAAATACGTGATATGTGGAACTAAAATTCATTTTGATTCACGCACTACATTGGGGTGGCTCGTCGAACCACTAGAAAACCATAATCGCACTGTGTTTGCGATGTATGGCAATATTTTGGGATTCACTGTAGCTGCAATAACAGCGATGCCAAAAATATTTTCTGTTGTATGAGATTGCGATTTATTTTATTAATGATGGACGATTGGAAAGAGTACAAGTAGAACCTTTTTTATTTAAACCTTCGTGCGATTCTTGCACACCCGTGTCAACTTAATTTTGCTATAATTTATTGACATAGTTTCGATACGCAACATGTTTGGAGTTAACGGCGACGATCTTGGGCGCTCTGTTCGGCTTCCTAAGCGGCGGCGGTGTGGCCTACAACTTGGTGCAATTTGGCGAGCTGAGTACCGCCTTCGTAGAGCGAACCACTTTCCACATGTACCCTGATAAAGTCACCAGTTACCTCCCTCTTACTGCTTTTTTCGGAGGAAACCGCAACACGTAAGTAACAGTTGTTAATTAATTACCTACCATGAAAATGGGTTAGCGTGGTGGACTATGCCTAAATTCCCTTCACGGCTTCGAATAGAGGCCCGTTCCTCTTGGTAGGGAAGTATGTGGGCTGTTGAAAAACCTGAAATTAAACTATTTAAAAACAGTACACGTCACATTTCAATTAAATTAGATTTATTAAGATACAGCTAGCCATTTATGCCTAGATTTATTACTTATAAGTCCATGCTGATCCTTAGTTTTGTTACGTAGGACGGGACTCGGCTATGAAGAACACATGAAAGCGCTAGTAGAGGACGGGACGGCGATGGCCATCGGCATGTTCGTCACCATCGCCATCTCCCTCCTTTGCTGCATCTTCTCTACTGCACTAATCGGTTGGAGCGCCCTCAGACAGGTGAAATCTTCATAACGTTTATTCTCATAGCAACGTCACTATTTTATATCTTCTTCTTATTGTGTGGTTAGTAAAGAGTCTTTCCTTGCTAATATGTATTTAATACTAGCTTTACGCCCGGGACTTCGTTCCCGTGGGAATTTCGGAAAATTACTTATGTAGCCTATCCCGGGTATCAGCTACCTCCATACCAAATTTGATCAAAATCAGTCCAGCCGTTCTCGAGTTATAAGTGTTGTAACAAACACGACTTTCTTTTATATATATAGAAGAAGATATATAAGGACGTCAAGGTCTTAAGCAAAGGACCGACCTGATTTTCTGCACAAAAGTTTTTGGTGGGATTGGAGAATGACATAGGCTAAATAGTTACATCTAGTTAGAGACAGAAAGACAAATATAATTGTTCATAGAATTAAGTATCCTAGTGTACTGTAGATCTTTTAATTGCCACAAAATAATGATGCACCTAAATTATTAAAGCATACACAAGTAATCAATTGATTACTTACATCATTCAGAAATCTTAACTACCAATTAAAAAATCCAGCGGGAATATCCTAGTGTCCACAAACAAAATACAAAAAGTTTATTTCATGTAAGCCTGAATGACTGTTTTTTAAATTACACGTCTGTGATGTACATAACAAATTTAGTTTCGCTTGTTTTGCGATTAAGATTACGTTAATCTACATTAGATTGCCTCCCATAGCTAACGCATGCAAGTATTTTAGCGTCTCGAGCGCGATTTGCAAAACATGATAACAGCCACAATGTTATTATACTGGCTTACAAAACTTTAATGTGTTCACGAAGTTTGTTCAATCACAAAATATAAATTCAAAGCAGAGTCAAGCAGTCTTCCGTAATCGTGGAGGAAAATACACCGAACATACACGCAAAATAGACTCCTTGGCAACACTAGACATTGGCGAAATTGAAGAAATTGAATTGAATTCACGAAATTTTGTAAAGAAGTTTTAAAAAATAAAACCCCAGACGCAGAAAGAGGGGTGTTATAAGTTAGAGGTGTTTCTCTCTGTGGTATCGTAGCTCTTAACGAATAGACCGATTGTGATGCGGTTTTTTTGTTTAAAAGTTAATGTGATCGAGATGGTTCTTAGATATTTTGTATTAAAATTGTTCAGCTGCTTAAAAGTTATATAAGCTATGAATGTCGATACAAAATGTTTAATTTTAAATATATTTATTTATGAGAAATATTGAACTCACACATAAAAGGTTTTTTTAGTTTGTGTTTGAAAAGTAATATACATATGTACATCTACTTAAAAATGAAAATTTTTGGTACTCTTGTGACAAATTTAGCTAGTGGTGCCATATAGGATAAAAAAAACGGACCTAAAACTAACATCCCAATTGGACCAAGTTTCGCTATAGGCAATTTTTGTCTTGAATATTAAAAATTGTTGGTCAATCAACAGATGATAGTCAAAGCACATAACAATAATTGTCCCATATTATTCTTGGCCTTGCTTTTGATTGGTTCGTTAAGCTTCACACTACAGCAACTGATTTTATTGGTCGCTTTACAACTGATAGCTCCTCAATTTAAAATTGTTCTCTACATTGAAAGCCACCTTGATAATAAATAATGCATTTTATAAGATGTAGGTATGTTCAACTATTAGCAGTAATCATAATTCTTAATTGTGTATATGGGGTGACTTTAAAAACGAATTCGCCTCCATAAAACGCGTTTAGCTGACTTGTCTTTATATGGGAACTTAAAATATATTTTTTAAGAATTTCATATAGGCTCCTTAGGGAAAGTTGTTCAGTTCCATAGGAGGATCACCCCCTAAAGTTTCGCTAACTAAATTTTTTTTATAGTCACCCCATATAGCAAGCATTAATGAACTCGAAAAAAATTATAAATAAAACATTTTTAACAAAAATTGACCCGCCTTCAAAAAGGGTGAAATAATTTTTTAAAGCTGTGTTCACGAGTAAGTAATGGTTGCGGGTAAAACAGCAAATTTTTTTTGACGTCGGCGCCGAACAATTACGCGCATGGCATAACTATCTTAGTTTTTCAACCGACTTCAAAAAAGGAGGAGGTTCTCAATTCGACTGTATTTTTTTTTGTTTATTTATTTAGCGATTACTCCGGCAATTATAAACCGATTTGAATAATTCTTTATTTGTTCGAAAGAGTATACTCCTGAAGAGGTCCCATATAAATTTTATCAAAAATGATTCAGCGCTTTAAAAAAAAACAACAAAAACAAAATACTACAAACTAGAACATCATCTAAATAAATGAATGACATTTCTGCTTGTAGTTATCTGCTAATAAGCATTGTAGTCCACAAAAAATACTAGATATCTACTTTGTGCGAACTGTTAGGATTGAAGTCGGTGACTCATACGTTTTTAACGTGGAAAATTATATACTGCCAAAAAGCTTGTGCGAATACTTATTTCATTTAACTAGGAGACGTATTTTTGAAACAATAGAATTCCAATTCGCATACGAATTGACAAGATTTGTATGTGATTGCGAATCTTGTCAATTCGCATGCGAATTCGAATTCTATCGTTTCAAAAATACGTCTCCTGGTCTTGTTCAAACCGGCGCCGACGTCAAAAAAAAAATCCTCTCTATTTACCATATTCCGCTATGAATTCACCTATTTGCTGTTTTACCCGTAACCACTACTTACTCGTGAACATAGCTTTAAAAAATTATTTCACCCTTTTTGAAGGCGGGTCAATTTTTTTTTAAAAATGTTTTATTTTATTCTTTTTAAAGGTTATCATTTATCATTTATATAACTCCCTCGTAGATCCATACTAATATCATAAATGCGAAAGTAACTCTGTCTGTCTGTCTGTCCGTCTTTCACGCCTAAACTACTGAACCGATTTTGATGAAATTTGGTACAGAGATAGATTAGGGTCTGGGAAAGGACATAGGCTACATTTCATCCCACAGTTGGGCACGATATAACCTATAGTCCACGCGGGCGGAGCACCGGGCGGAAAGCTAGTTTATTATAAAGCACTAAATCACTCGAGATTAAAGAGCGATATAGTGATCAATTACTTTCACCCCACGGAAAGATATGAGGTGGTGATATTCATAACCAGTCGCAAGATGGCAAGAAAGATACGGGTTAGTACAATTTTCAAACCGATCGCCAGATGGCATGAAATGTATGGGGTGGTGGGTGATATTATCAACCGATTACCAGACAGCAGGGAAGTGGTAATATGTGGTGGTAATATACGCTACCGGTCACTAAACGGTAGATCCCCACAAAGGAGCCCCAAAAAACAACTTAAAAGTCTCAGGGAACTACTTCGTTTTTGCTTCGTTTACATTGATGACCTATTATCATCCACATATATGACCGTTCATTTCAGTTTTTTTTTTTATTTATGACCTAAACTACTGAAGCGATTTCGATAAAAATTTTATGGGACCAATCTGGAAGTAGATGCTTCCGAACTAAATATTTTTTTTTTTAGTTCGGAAGCATCTACTTTTTGAAATCGGTTTACAAATGACGGAGTTTTGAGGTAACAAACATAAAAAATAAATAAATAAAAAAAATCACCCGAATTGATAACCTCCTCCTTTTTTTTGAAGTCGGTTAAAAAGTCGTTACTTAACTACCTACGACGGACGCTCATTGCCAAATCAATAAAAGCTCTTTGTTCCTTTATCACGCGATAGTGGATCACGGACAGATCACAGATAAATCTTTTTTTCTTAGTGACCGAGTCATTTCTATCAAAGTGGTTTCTGTGTACGCTACATCTTATCATTTATCTATACTTACATCTTTACTTATTATAAAACAAAGTCTCCTGTCGCGTCTGTCTGTCTGAACGCAATAAACTCAAAAACTACTGAAATAATTTTCATACGGTTTTCACCAATGGACGGAGAGATTCAATAGTAATTCCTTCTCGAAATTCCCACGGGAACGAAATCCCATTTGGGAAGCTATATAGCCTCTAAACGTAGTTAGTGGTCGCAGTGTGTTTGGCACAGCTTATTTTAAAACGCCTTGCTTAAATTGGTTGAAGATAATTTACCCATGCATACTCACATCGTGATAATTATAATCTTCTGATTGTTTTATGTTTTAATTTTTCATCAGATTACAAGAATCCGCCAAATGTTTCTAAAGTCAGCTCTGCGACAGGATATGGCTTGGTTCGACACCGATTCTGACTTTAATTTGGCATCAAAAATGTGCGAGTAAGTATTTCAAATAGAAGTTTACCTGAAGATTTTATGTTTTCATGTTCAATAATAGTACGTGACACAAATATTTTTTATTAGTCTCGAGGTTCCATGACAATTTGGGCAACCCTTTGGATTTGGTATACTTATATGTTCCAAGTTACACCAAATTACCTTTAGTTACGCTACTTGTACTTGCTTGATAGAGTTTATAGTGTACTTACTAGAAGTTTTTTGTGTATAATTTTTTTTCGTGACATCAACATTCCAAATTAATGATTAATTGGTATCTTAATCGAACAAAATGTTTCATAACTTTTGTCTTAGAATAAAAGCTAGGGTAATGTTTTTTTCACAGTGACATGATGAAGCTTAAAGATGGTATGGGCGAGAAGATCTCGGTGGTGGGCAACTTGGTGGGCACGGCGGTGATCTGCCTGGCCCAGGCCTTCCCACTGGGCTGGGAGCTCTCACTCGCCTGCGCAACCGTCGTGCCCTTCTCTACTGGCGCTTCCATCCTCTTGACCAACGTCAGTACGAAAAATCACTACTTTCTCATTTATAATATTAGTGTGATTATCTATCTATATCTATACTATAATAAAATCGTAAACCAAAAAAAATCTGTAACTACATTGAAAATATCAAAAAAAAAATATCCAGGGCGACTCAGATTCAGTAACTGAGTATTTTAGAATGACTTTTGGATACTTTGTCTGTTTGTTTCTTTGTTTGTTTGATAGGATAGAGCATCCCGTGAAAATTAATGCATGGAATTTGATGAAACTTGGCATAGTGGTAGCCTGTCTTCCTGAGCAGGCTTTAGGCTACAATTTTTTTTACAAGTTTGCCAATAAATACAAAACTAACAACAAAAACCTCTGAAAAAATTCGAAGCTAACAGCTTTTCAGTACATTTTACTCATACCATAGAGATCAACGTATTTTTGACATACATAGGCTAGAGGTAAGCGTGACGTAAATATTTGACTAAAGGGCCGGATTAAGCTTTATGGAATACTTGTATGTTAGATTCTTTCTCCATTTTTAACCGACTTCAAAAAAAGAGGAGGTTCTATGTTCCACTGTAGTACCTTTTTTATTTTTTATTATGTGTGTTCACCGATTTCTCCGCCATTTATGGACCGATTATCAAAATTCTTTTTTTCTTCGAAAGAGTATACTCCAGAGGTGGTCCCATTGTCATTTAAGTCAGGATCTGATGATGGGATTCTGGGGAAATCGAGGGAAACCCTAAATTTTAACGGGCACTAACATTTTTTCTCACATATACTTTCTATTATTTACACTAAATATTTCAAAAATAAATAAACTGTTTATTAAAAAAAAATTAAACCGACTTTAAAAAGTGAAAAAATATAGACGTAGCATTTAATGTGCTACGTACCTACTGATCTTTATTTGTCAACGAGTTTGGTTAAGTGGTAGAGTTACCCTGCCTGTAAATTGACAGTTTCGGGGTTCGATGGGGCAAACATTTATGTAAAAAGCGGATAGGTGTTTTTCGTGGTATTGACGTCACGGTAAAATCATGAAATCACTTTCAGATAAGGTTAATTACTTAACTGGAGGGGTATACTTGGATACACAACAGGGGAAGATGTTAGTGAAATCTGATCATGCAATATGGGTTATTTCATTAGGCATACGATTTAATACGATTTGTAACCATAACCACACCCAATAATTCATTGACTGTTTATAATGTGTACTAGTATCAAACCAAATCAGCGATCCATGAGATGCAGTCGTACAGTCAGGCCGGCAAGCAAGCAGAAGAGGTGCTCAAGTCCGTGAAGACTGTGGTTTCCTTCGGAGGCGAGAGTAAAGAAGTAGACAGGTAAGATCAGCAACTCTCTTAGGTGTAAACCGCTCGGGTTTGTTCCTCGTGTAGAAGATTTCGCTGGCCATACAACGTGGCAAGGTGGCCAGCATCTTGGGCACTTAGAGCAGAGGGTTCGCCCGGGGTATTTGTGACAGGGGTTTGGTGGTGATGCAGCTCGAGCACGATGGCGACAAACTCGCGCGGCGCGCCACTCGGCTGACGCTGTAACTATTTGATTGCGCCCTCTGGAGTTTTCAATGTTGATATTTTGACGCATTACGCGCGCTATCACTATCGTACTCGAGCTGATGATGAGGCGTTTTGCTGATTGCTTTTGTTTTTAGGTCTCAATTGTTTGCGGATGTGTCTTTGTAGTAGAGTCAGTAAGCAGATCCACATTTTTCTACTGAAATGAGGCAAGCCACTTTGTATGATTGTTCCTTAGGTTAAAATAAGCCGATAAAGATAGGTAGCCCTCGAAAATATCCCCTTAGAACCGGGAGGGGCAAAGAGGTACTCCGCCTGGCGTTACTTCAAAAAATATTACCACTCATTTGTAGCTACCAGGTTGAGTTTGGTATAGTTTTCGTATAATTCAACAATGAGGAATTCATTTCTGGTATATATTTTACAAATATGTGCAATGTTTTTTTTTTAAATAATAGCAAAATTATAAAATTGTAATCACAAAAAAAAACCTTTTTTTTTGTTTAAGAGACATATAGGTGTTAGAAAAATTCATAAATGTAGTATATTTAATTTAAATTTACGAAAATATAACTTTAGTAGAGGTTTTCATATAGAATTATGACACAAAAAATGTAGAATCCGACGTGGCGGGTGGATTTTTGAGATAATTAACTTTTCTTTTTATTTGAATCAAATAATAATTTTATAATCTAGTTTTTTTATGACATCGAAGCGTTTATTCGCTTTCAATCTATTTTTTGGGTTTTTTCAATGTCAAGACAAATAGTGGAGTGCCGTAAGCGTAAGACCAAAAAACGACAAAACCTCAAGGATTTTCGTGAAACATTTTTATTACATTGTTGGAGAAAGGTTGGAGTGGAGGAATAAATAAAAAAAGTTTACCTCTCAAGTTTTGCCGATCTGACTTATATTTGGTATTAAGGAATTCCCATACAATAACAGATTTTTTCGGTGGGTAAAAAAATAAAATTTTCATAGATTTCCACACAAAATCAAAACTTTTGAAGCTGTAAGTTTGAAACTTTGCATAAATGATCTTCAGATATTGTGAAAACTTACCTAAATGAGGTTACACGGAGTTCCCATGTACTGCACAATATCTTCAATACAGCTTCAATAGTTTTGATTTTGCGTGGAAATCTTTGAAAATCGATTTTTTTTACCCACTGAAAAAAAAAAAAATAAAAAAAAAAAAAATTAATTAAAAAATAGATAATAAAGCAAATTAACGCTTCGGTATCATAAAAAGGACCAGATTATAAAATATTCTCTGATTCAAATAAAAAAAGGTTAATTATGACAAATAATCCGCCCGCCGCGTCGGATTCTAATTTTTTTGTGTCATAATTCTATATGAAAACCCCAACTAAAGTTATATTTTCATAAATCTACATGCTAAATTTGGCTTTTTTAACACTTATATGTCTTATATGTCTCTTAAATAAAAAAATATAGGCTGCGAAAGGTTTTTTTGTGATCACAATTTTATATTTTTGTGATTATTTCAAAAACCATTGCACATTTGTGAAAAATAAATCCCAGAAATTAATTCGTCGTCGTTGAATTATACTTAAACCATACCAAACTCAACTTGGTAGCTACAAATGAGTGGTCATATTTTTTGAAGTAACGTCGGGCGGAGCACCTCTTTGATCCTCCCCCTCCCTGTTCAGAGGGGATATTTTGGACGGCTACCGATCTTTATCGGCTTATTTTAACCTAAGGAACAATCGTTATGAAGTGGCTTGCTTTAATCCAATTTTTGAAACCCAACTCATTTTTGCCCTCTTACTGACTCTACAATTGTACTTATTTTTCATTTAAATAAACTCATTCTCACTTCTGTTGAGTAGTCTTTAAAAATGTAAAAATAGTCTTTAAGCATTTATTTACAGTTAAGATCTTATCTTATATCTAAATATAGGTATTAAAAAAGACACGGAACTGACTGACTGACATATCAACGCACAGCCCAAACTGCTAGGTCTATAGATTTCAAATTTGGCACGTAGGTTTCTTATGAGGTGTAAGGGAGCACTAAGAAAGAATTTTTCGAAACTAACCCTCTAAGGGGGTGAAACGGGGGTTCGAAGTTTGCACGGAGAAAACATTTTTTTGGACATTTTGACTCGAAACTCTTCGTCAAGATACGAGTATAACTTGAAGCAAATAAACGGACACGTGTTTCGCGATTTTCAAAAGTCAGGGAATAAAATGGGTGACTAAAAAAGTTCTTTGCGCAAGCGAAGTCGCGGGAAAAAGCTAGTATAGCATCGTAATAGTAATATATGTAGCATATCATTAAGGTTGTTTTTGTAAGTTTTGGTTCTTAATTGTTATGATGAAGCTAAATCAATCCATAAACTGTGTATTAGAAGTTTAATATAACGATATTAATGTCTTCTACTTTCGGTTGTTGAACCATAGTAAATTCCAAACCATGAATCACCCTATAAATGATGAGGAGGTAGCTCGTCATAATTAACTTTTTTATGTGAACTAGCTTTCCGCCCGCGGCTCCGCACACGTGGACTACAGGTTATATCGTGCCCAGATGTGGGATAAAATGTAGCCTATAACATTCCTCAAAGTGTAATATATTTCTATACAAAATTTCATCAACATCGGTTCCGTAGTTTAGGCGTGAATGCGTAACAAACATCCCTACTTTCACATTTATAATATTACTAGCTTTCCGCCCGCGTGGACTTTCACATTTTTTTAAATAAAAAGTATCCTATGTTACTTCTAGTATATACCTTCGAGAATATGTGTACAAAGTTTCATGATGATCGGTTGAATAGTTTTTGCGTGAAAGCGTAACAAACATCCCTACTTTCACATTTTATTATATTAAGTAAGGATTAAGTAATTTTCCGCCCGCAGCTCTGCCCGCGTGGACTTTCACAATTTTTTTTTTTAAATAAAAAGTTTTTTTTTTAATTTCTAGTACCTCCGAGAATATGTGTACAAAGTTTCATGATGATCGGTTGAGTAGTTTTTGCGTGAAAGCGTACTTTCACATTTATAATTTTGTTTAGGTAAGGAAGTAGGATTAGTAAGGATTACCTATATCGTATTAAAGTAATGACGCATAAATCAATAGATTCAAATATGTTACTGATCTGTGGGTAGTTTGTGTATGATCTTTGTCACCGAATCACAATAGAAAGCCGCTTGGCCAAGCATTTGAACCAACCCGTTTCATGTTCAGGTACAAAAAGCTCTTAGAACCCGCAGAGCGTTACGGGAGAAAAAGGGGCCTCTACACTGGCCTTGGCAACGGTTTTAATTGGGTGCTGACATACTCGTTGAACGCCATCGGCATCATCTACGGTACTCGCCTCATCCTCATTGACAATGATAAACCTACAGAAGAAAGGAAGTACCTAGTTGGAGTGGTGTTTAGTGTAAGTGCAAAAGAATGACGGGGCTTTGTGAGAGTACTTTGTTTAGACTCGGACAGTGAGAATTTTAGAAAAACTTTTCTGTATATTAAATTAAATATACAGAAAAGTTTTTGAAAGGTCTTGTCATTACAGGCAGCCAACCCGCAAGCCTCTTTACCCTTTACTTATTTATTAAATTAATTATTATAAATTAATTTACTTTACAAATATGTGTATTGGCCTGCCTAAATATATCAAATACGTATACTACCGTAAATTTCAGATTTTGTTCAGCATGTACATGGCGACTCAGTCAATCACCCTTTGCGTGCCACATATCGAGACTTTCGCGTCAGCCCGCGCGGCAGCCACCTCCATCTTCAAGCTGATCGAGAGGGAACCTTCAATCGATAGCTTCCAGAATACCGGCATCATGCCCCGCAGGGTTATCGGAGAAATCATCCTTGACGATATACACTTTAGCTATCCATCAAGGCCTGACGTTAAGGTAACCAATGAATGCTTTCACCTTTATTATCATTTGAACATCAATAACAGTTACTTGGGTTTAATTTACTGGGCGGTATCCGCAGTAGACGTGTTATTTGTTGTCCTCAAATTTTTATCAGGTCGACACTTATCTACTCGCCAAATCAACGTGCCTATCACCTTTTCCCGATGACTCCCGCAAGTAAACAGCAATGGTGTATAGACACGCGTCGTAAGCTATGATTTTTTCATTTAATACGCGAAAATAGAAACCCTACAATAAATTTTAAAATGCTTAAAACTTTTCATTGAGTTGTAAGGTACAGTTAACAGCACATCAGGTTACCACAAACTGAAAAATGTTCCCAATGGATAGTAAACTGTAATACTTGGAGATAAAATTGAAAGTTTATTGAAGAAATTTGACAGAATTGGATAGCATGATGTGCTATTGACCCTGTACATCGTTTTTTTTCGGCAGGTATTAAAAGGATTCTCATTGCACATAAAACCCGGAGAGTGCGTGGCTCTAGTTGGATCCTCAGGCTGCGGGAAATCAACAGTTTTGCAGTTACTGCAGCGGCTGTACGACCCTCACATCGGTTCCGTCAAGCTAGACGGGAAAGATGTTAAAAACCTCAACCTTGGGTGGCTCAGATCTTGCCTTGGTAAGTCACAGAAAAGCCTTCTGATCATTGACCGCATTTACGAACATACTCAGAGAGATCAATGCATTTGTCGAATCCTCTAAAAAAGGAATTGACAACATCATGTAAGTATCGAAACGAGAAAATTTTGGTATTTTTACAGCTGTAACGAATCTGCAGCTGGCTCGTTTTTTCTTCATTGGTCACACCTCTGATTGGTGTGACCTCGTAGCGGGCGTCCCGCAGGGTGGCGTTCTCTCGCCTTTGCTTCTCTCGATCTTCATTAATTCTCTTACTCCTCTTATCTCTTCTAACTTCCATCTATACGCAGACGACTTGCAGATATATTGCAGTGCTGAATAATGAGCCTCTAAAATAAATGATGCCATCGACAGCATTATTGCGGATCTAGATCGAATTTCTACCTGGGCTAATTCTTTCGGTTTGCTCGTCAACCCTAAGAAATCCCAGGCCATGCTGATTGGTAGCTCTCGCATAAGCAGTAATTTGGATCCCGCTAATATTAGTCCGATATTGTATAATGGTAATGTAATTGCGTTCACAAAAACCGCCAAGAATCTTGATGTCATTGTGGACTCTAATCTCTCCTGGAACGCTCATATTAACGAGGTCAGCAGGAAAGTTCATTTCACTCTCTCAAACGTCTCCAATATTTCTTGCCCTTGAAGACTAAAATTACTCTTGCTCAATCTCTTCTCTTTCCTATCTTCGATTACGCTGACACATGCTACTTGGACGCCACCGAGGAGCTTTTGAATAAACTGGAGCGTCTCCAAAACTTATGCATCCGCTTTCTATTTGGATTGCGTAAGTACGACCACTTATCCCACTTTTGTGTTCAACTCAAGTGGCTCCCAATTCGCCTTCGGAGGAATACTCACATTTTATGCTTACTATATAAAATTCTTTTTTCTCCCCCTTATCCTTCTTACTTAGGAGACCGCTTCAAATTCTCGCGCCCTACTGACAAACCCTGTCGGAGTAACGTGAGAACTAATTTGGCTATTCCCTCTCACCGAACTGATTTTTTCTCGTGCTCGTTCACGGTCCATGCGGCAAGGTTGTGGAACTCTCTCCCGCCCACTATTCGCGAAAGTCCATCTTTCCCCGTTTTTAAGAAGAGAGTAAAGGAGCACTACCACTAACCGTGTGTGTAGTTATGTATATATTTATATAGATATATATGTATGTGTTTGTATGTATGCATTTGTATGTATTATAGATTTTTATTATTTGTTTAGGTAATAAAGTATGTTTTTTGATTTAATTTAAATTGTATTGCAAGTTTCATTTTCTGTCTTGTTTTCTTTTTCACGTTATTGTGCACGTCGTACTCGTCTCACTTTGTCCAATCTCTCTTGTTAGGTCTGCTGTAAGAAATTTCTACCTAGAAATAAGCAGTGCCTGTTGTGTCGTCTTTCTCTTGTATGTTTATTTTTGTATGTCTATTGTGTACAATAAACAGTAAATAAATAAAAATTCTGAAAATGCTGAAGTGTCAAAATTTGCTATGTCCATATAGAGGTTTTTCTTATACAGGCGTTGTAGGCCAGGAGCCTGTACTATTCCGAGGGACGATTCACGAGAACATCGCACTAGGATGTCCAGAGGCAACAAGGGAGGAGGTAGAGAGGGTCGCAGATATGGCCTACGCTCATGATTTCATCACACGACTGCCAAATGTAAGATTACACCTATCGATTGGGGCAAAGTAACGAAAAACCGATCAATTCTTAGAACTTGAATTTCTTTTCTAAAAGTTCTTTGCGTACAAGTGCCTAAGTTTTTTTTCTACAAGGGGTTTAGTTAATAATAAAACAAAAAGAAATACTTTAATACTTAATAGTAACTACTACTTTAAAAAGAATCAAGAAATAAGAATTTCAGCAACAATATACAGATACTGTCTCCTTCTCAGGGCTACGACACTGTAATAGGCGAGCGTGGTGCTTCTCTATCAGGAGGACAGAAGCAGAGGATTGCCATCGCTAGGTCTTTGCTCCGAGAGCCAGCTGTCCTGCTGCTGGATGAAGCCACGTCCGCCCTGGACGCGCAGTCCGAAAGACAGGTGCAGGCGGCTTTGGATCGCGCCAGTGCCGGCAGAACTACAATCAGCGTCTCACACAGGTCGGTATTTCCAGCAATATAAAGATTAAGGCAGTACATTTCAGAACCGGACTGCCTAATTCAGGAAGGTAGGTACTGTTACGGGAAATATTGACATTCTCCTAGCCTATCATTATCCTAGTTATACTGAAGTTCAAACAAAATTCGAAAATATATTTTACCACTGCATGCTTATTTCTTATACTAAATAATATTTCAAAAGCCTAAATCTTGTAAAATGTTTAATGATAAATTAAAGTTAATTAATTCCAGGTTGTCGACAATTATAAACGCGCATCGAATTATTTGCATGGACCACGGTCAAATCATAGAAGAGGGCACTCACGATGAACTTATGAAAGCTAAAGGTAAGTATTATCCCATTTCACTTTAGTACGAACTACGCGGTCGGACTACTAAAATCTTGATACCAACATCGACCTATTAAAAAGTAAAGTCCTGGTCCTAATTTCACATGCAGAAGTTCCTTAATTAAATTTCTTTTTTTAAAGTTTAATTTTGACGAGAACTGTCCCACTAAATCCAAAATAAAACGAGAAAGAAACAAAATAGTCGTAGCATTCGCGCCTAGTTTAATTATAAAAAAAGGGAGACCTATTCCCAGCAGTGCAGTGGGACATAGAGGTAAAAGGCTAAATAAGATAAAACCTACTAATCATACCTATTACAGGCGCGTATTATAAGCTTGTAACGACTGGTCAGGATGTGAAAGAGGAGGTGCCTATTGAGACGTTGCCTGAAGAAGGAGAGGGGGGTGAAGTGGAGGGGGGCGAGCTTGCGCTGGCGCCGAGGGTGGACGTCAAGAGGAGGTCGGGCCGCCGACTGCATAGGCACCACTCGCTCAAACGAGGTACTTATATTTGCCTATTCCAGGGTTATATAAAAGACTAGCATTCCGCCTGGGACTTCGTTCTCGTGGGAATTCAGGGAAATTGTACCCTATACCCATCACGGATAATGTAGGATTCTAATGCTGAAAGAATTTTTCAAATCGGTCCAGTAGTTTCGGAGCCTATTCAATGCAAACAAACAAACAATCAATCTTTCCTCTTTATAATATTAGTATAGATAATAGAAATATCGAACTCTACAGAATCTTTAGAGTCTGATAATTTTGCCTAAATGCAATTTTATTACAAAAAATTTAGAAGTTTGTCGGCGTAACAGTTTAAAAACATGCATGCTTTATAAGCTATCCAACGTAGTATAAAAAAAAATACATCGAGCGAGACATCATTAACTAGGCTCTTCATGTGCCCCCACACATAAGATCGGGACACCTTGATAGGGACCAAGCCACCATGGGATAGGTCCTTCTCTACCAATTCACCGATCAGAAAAAAAATATTTCACCATTGGCGGATAGTAATTCGGTAATATGCAGTGCAGGACATCCATCACGCATAAAATGATTTTAAAGTATTTAAAAAATTATGATTTTGAGTGATGTGTATATAAACCTTAACATATGCCAAGGACTTTTGAAGAAACCCCCCCCCCCCCCCACACACACACACACACTATATACATACATAACATATATATTTGTTTATTAATCATATAAATGAACAATTGATATACATAGCCCCACAAAACCATATATACGGTTTGACTGTGGGATCGAGATTCTCGCGTTCTAAACAATTCCAACTTAATGATAATAATGGAATACGGTAAATTAATTTAGAATAGGTACAGAGGCCAGCGCATCAGGTTACTCCATTTTCATTGCAATACCGCTCTTATCACAACAGCACAGAGTGCACGCGTGTGGTAACCTGACTTGTACATTGAGGTTATATTACTAGTATGTACTTGTATATGGTTTTTCAGAACGTTCTATAGATGGTGAATGTTGTTCCATGATGAATTTGTAGAAACTGTATGTAGTCGAAAATTAAACCAAAATCCACACGACAGCCGTGAACTGTCACGCTAAGCGCGCCAAAATGGTGGCTGCTTAAAGTTTTCGTTTCGGTTAGCTACTTTTAACTTTCGAAAAAAAAAACTTGTAATAACTTTTCAACGTAGATATTTTTTAACGATTATTTAGCGATTTAAATTATTCAATAAATAAAAAATCCATGCATACTTATTCCTTATTTCTTATTGTCACAATTGTCACTAATATCTCAGTGGTGATAGCCCAGTTGGTAATGAGCCAGACTTGTAAACGGAAGGTTGCGGGTTAAAATCCTGGTGCTGACCTTTACCACTAAATTCGTCTTTTCGGATTTCTAATTAATTAACACTTGTTCAACGGTGCGTAAAGGAAAACATTGTGATGAAACCCGCACGTGTAAGAAAATTTACGAAAGACGCCAGCGTGGTGGACTATGGCCTAAATTCTCTTCGTGTTTCGAAGGAAGGCCTGTGCCCCTCGGTGGGGACATGTATGGTAAAAAAAAAAACAATCTCATAATTTTGAATTGCGACATTAAATAATATACTGGGTGGCCGGGAAGTTGACGTTTAAAAAAAAATTGGATCCCTCGTGTCGTGGGGTATCCGAAACACCCCTATGTATGTTCCGCGATTTTTTGTAGTTTGCGAGTTACGGTTTTTTTTCTGAATTTTCGAGAAATTTCGCCCTGACCCGTTTTTTTTTTTTTTTTAAAGTTGAAGACTTTTTCGTGATTTTTTTTTTGCAACTGAATCTTTATGAGTTGTTCTTTTATGAATAAAATAATCAGCTTCGTACCTTTGATAAAAGTTATGAAAATGTTGGTGAAAAGTGAAAAAATTACGTTCGGTGAATTGTGACTTAAATTTTCAACTTTAAATTAAAAATCGAAACAGGTGATTCCATGGCTTCTAAGTAGGCCTAAAGAATGCGCCATGCTCTCAGTTTTAATAATAATAGTAAAAA
Source organism: Aproaerema taeniolella (assembly GCA_949987775.1). Taxonomy (NCBI): domain Eukaryota; kingdom Metazoa; phylum Arthropoda; class Insecta; order Lepidoptera; family Gelechiidae; genus Aproaerema; species Aproaerema taeniolella. The sequence goes on along the minus strand of OX465242.1, from coordinate 22,319,310 downwards.
AGTGGCACTTAAGGGGCTACTTTTGCTAATATCGGTCTTCAAAGACAGCAAGGTGGAAAATTCTTGAAAGTAGCCAACTGAATTTAAAAGATGTTTTTTGGTGATTTTATCATTCCTTTAGGTGCATGTTAAATTACATCACACTTAATTAACAGCATGTTAAATTACAATCGTGTAACAGCTATTTAAGTACCACTTTTTTACTATTATTATTAAAACTGAGAGCATGGCGCATTCTTTAGGCCCACTTAGAAGCCATGGAGTCACTTGTTTCGATTTTTAATTTAAAGTTGAAAATTTAAGTCACAATTCACCGAACGTAATTTTTTCACTTTTCACCAACATTTTCATAACTTTTATCAAAGTTACGAAGCTGATTATTTTATTCATAAAAGAACAACTCATAAAAATTCAGTTGCGAAAAAAATCACGAAAAAGTCTTTAACTTTAAAAAAAAATTAAACGGGTCAGGTCGAAATTTCTCGAGAATTCAGAAAATAAATCGTAACTCGAAAACTACAAAAAATCGCGGAACATACATAGGGGTGTTTCGGATACCCCACGACACGAGGGATCAAAATTTTTTTTAAACGTCAACTTCCCGGCCACCCTGTATAATATATCTATATACAGGGTGCAAATTTGCAAGCTTGCCATATTCACCGACGTGATAATAAGTCATGTTTCCTACTTTATTCGAGAACTTCCAAAATGGAATACTTTATGAAAAACTAAAATTAAACAAAACTTTTTTTTAAAGTGTGGCCCGGAATAAACTACATAAATGTTTTTACTGTCCATATTAACTTTAGGAGCAATAGAAATTTACCTAATGTTCGTTTATCTCAAATCAAATGATAAACAAAACAAATGATTGCAGACTTTCCTTTTTACTTTTTGACCTTGACAAAAAGTATCTGTGTATCTGTGTATCTGTATGTCTGAGTCTCATAATACGCCAGTAAAACTACAGTCGGCTAGTATGGCGAAAGTGAAATAAATTGCAATAGCAGCAATTCTTTTTTTTATTGATAGATTAAATTCCCGGCTATCATTTAAGGTAAGAATCCAACTAAAAAAGATACAACATACATTTATTTTTATGAGTTAAGTTTTGATATTTTTTGTAAATTTGTACAAAAATGTTAATAAATAACTTTCTGCACTATTAATCTGATATCATCTAGTTGTTTGAAAGTAAATCGAAATCCAACAATATTTATGATTGATTATGCTATTTTTATTAACTTCAATGTTGTGATATTAAAATAATAAGTAACTGTTGCAATAAAAAATATAATTGGCTAATTTTTTTATAGTATAGCTTGAACGATGTTGATAACTCAATTATTTTGAAAATCCAACTAGAAACGTAAAAAAAAAAATGACTTTTGCTATTTCTGTAGTCATTTTGCGGACAAAATAGAAATAGCGATAATTTTGGGTAGACTTTGTAATTTATGTTTTAAATAATACGATATTTTCGAAATCCAACAAAAAATTTTACATTTACCATTTTATTTCCAAAAATATAAATTGTAAGAGTTGCGCGGGTGGCGGAAGGGTGCGCGGGCAGCGGGCGCGCCATCCTGTCAATCTTATGGATGCTTCCATAAATTTAGAACGTAATGATTTATTCACCACGTATTGTTTACGTAATGTCGTTACGTAATTAAATGTCAGTTTTTCGTGTGTTAGATCCTTACTTCCTTACTAATATCATAAATGCGAAAGTAACTCTTTCTGTCTGTCTGTCCGTCTTTCACGCCTTAACTACTAAACCGATTTTGATGAAATTTGGTACAGAGATAGATTAGAACCTGGGAAAGGACATAGGCTACATTTTACCCCACAGTTGGGTACGATATAACATGTAGTCCACGCGGGCGGAGCCGCGGGTGGAAAGCTAGTTTAATATAAAGTGAAAGTTGTTTATTAATATAAGGGTAAGGCCGCCAAAACTGTCAAATATAACACAACAGATTTTGTGTTATCGTTACACAAATGTAACCCAAAAGTAACACATTTTTTGGTAAGTTTCATATCGATAGTTAAAATAATTACATAAATATAAGCATTATAAAATTGTACCGACTGCAGTTATTGTTAAGGGGGAAGTTAGAAATTAATAAACAGCATTTTTTCAGGGTTAACAACGGTGAGTAGAAGTTGCTTAGAATGTTTTTGGGCGTGCTGCTAAGATGTTGACGGCGCATTTTCTTTTAATTTGCGATCCTTTTTCAATTTTCTCTTTACTTATTCTTTTTTTTTCTTCGTTATAGTTTTCTACTTTGTGTCTATACTGTAGTAGTTATTTTTTCTATGTCTATGAGTAGTGTTGTTTCATTATTCTTTTTCTTCTGCTCTCTAAACTGTTCAGGATTCGTAGTTTTTAATTTTCTGGGTGCCTGCTACATTAACATATTTAAGCTCACAAGCAAAAATTAAGAAATATGTCTACTGCAAGATACTATAAAAAAACGACAAAATGCCACGCTAAACAATTGACAATTTCGACGGCCTTGCCCATAAATCAATATGTCTGAAATAGATAGGTGCAAAATATGTAATTTAAATTTAAGAGATAATGCAGATGTAGAAACATTACTAAATTATCTAAAAGCTCATGAACCCTTTCGCAAGATCGATAAATTGGTATCCATCAGTAAGGGACTAGTTGGAAATGACAAATTGAATTGCCACAAAGCTCGCGATATTGGCGAAAAAATCTTGCAGGCTCGCGTTGGATCAAATTACAATGATTTGACTTTTTCCAGAAAACACAGAGTTGTCAATTTCCAAAGCATGACTTCTGTCATAAAAGTAAATGATATAAAGGTACCAATCGATTCCGATGTTATTATTCGTAGAATCTGTGTAATGTAAATAAACAATCACAGGAGGAACTAAAATCTTATTTCGAATACGAATTGGCACCATTCCCTGTTTCGTTGTTTGATGAAGCTGGGATGCGAAAAACGAAAAAATCTGTGCTATATGAACTATTTGACAATATTGATATGGAACTAAACACAGCAAGTGACAAAATTTTCATTGTTGATGGTGGTCATTTGATTCACAAAGTTACGTGGGCGAAGGGAACTCTTTTTGGTACCATATGTGACACTTATGTGGATTATTTAATTAAAGTGTACGGGAAATGAAGCGTAATAGTATTTGACGGATATCAAAGTGAAGAACAAAACACAAAGAGCGCAGAACGTAATCGAAGAGCAAAAGGGTTATCTTATGTTGAAATACTTTTTGACCAAGACACAATATGCACAGTTCCTCCAGACAAATTTCTTTTAAATTACAAAAACAAACAGCGACTTATCACTATGCTGAAACAGAAATGTGAATCAGCCGGAATAGAAACTACAGAAAGCCAAGGGGATGCAAATACTTTAATTGTATCTACAGCAATGGAACAAGCCATAAATCACGAAAATGTTTTCATAGTTGGAGATGATATCGATCTGTTGGTTATTTTGACAACTCAAACAAATCCTAAAGTGTATTTATTGAAACCCGGAAGGGGCAAACTACCTACAAAAATATGCGAAGGTAACTCTTCGATTACGTTCTGCGCTCTTTGTGTTTTGTTCTTCACTTTGATATCCGTCAAATACTATTACACTTGATTTCCCGTACACTTTAATTAAATAATCCACATAAGTGTCACATTTGGTACCAAAAAGAGTTCCCTTCGCCCACGTAACTTTGTGAATCAAATGACCACCATCAACAATGACAATTTTGTCACTTGCTGCATTTAGTTCTAAGTCAATATTGTCAAATAGTTCTTAAAGCACCGATTTTTTCGTTTTTTGCATCCCAGCTTCATCAAACAACGAAACAGGGAATGGTGCCCATTCATATTCGAAATAAGATTTTAGTTGGTCCTGTGACACACATTCACTCACTACATTAACACAGATTCAGTAGATCAGTAGGTACGTAGCACACTAAATGCAACGTTTTTATTTTTCGCTTTTTGAAGTCGGTTTTCTTTTTTTTGTGAAAAATTAATTATTTAAACTATAATTATTTATGTTTTACTTTTTAGTCTAGATAACTTTATAAACAGAACCTGAACAAACACCAAGTGTGATGTATGTCGAATACATTAAAATTAAAACCATAAGAAATAAGTTACACTTTTTTATTTTATTAAAAATAAAATGCCGTTAACTGTCGCATAACGACAAAGAAAATATCGAGGAAAAATTTAAAACTATGAATCCTGAAAAGTTTAGAGAGTGGAAGAAAAATAATAATGAAATAACACTACTACAGTATAGACGTAAAGTAGAAAATTATAACGAAGAAAACTAAAACGGGCAAGTGCAAGTTGGACTCGTGCACGAAGGGTTCCGTATCTTTACCTATAAAACCGGCCAAGTGCGAGTCGGACTCTATAAAAACCATTATCTCTATGAAAATGGCAAAAAAATCACGTTTGTTGTATATTTAACTTAAATAATTAATTTATTCTACTTTTTAGTATTTGTTGTTATAGCAGCAACCGAAATACATCATCTATGAAAATTTCAACAGTCTAACTATCACGGTTCATGAGATACAGCCTCGGACAGACTTATCTATACAAACGAGCAAAAAAATCACGTTTTTTGTATGGGAGCCCATTTAAAAAAAAAAATATTGTGGTTTTTAGTATTCTTGTTATAGGGCACATAGAAATACATCATCTGCGAAAATTTGAACTGTCTAACTACCACGGTTCATGAGATACAGCCTGGTGACGGACGGACGGACAGCAGAGCCTTAGTAATAGGGTCCCATTTTTATCCTTTGGGTACGGAACCCTAAACAGAATAACTAAGTAGAAAATGGAAAGGGATCGCAAAAAAAAAAGAAAATGCGCTGTCAACATCTCAGCAGCACGCCCAAAAACATTCTAAGCAACTTCTACTCACCGTTAACCCTAAAAAAAATGCTGTTTTATTATTACTTATTTTCCCCTTAACAATCACTGCAGTCGGTACAATTTCATAATGATTATAAATATGAAACACGCTTTACCCAAAAAATGTGTTACTTTTGGGTTACATTTGTGTAACGATAACACAAAATCTGTTGTGTTACATTTGACAATTTTGGCGGCCTAACCCTTATATTAATATACAAAAATCAAATCAAACGAGCCCAAATTCAAAGGGTTTAATAGTTACCGTTGAAGAGTTCCACCATCTATCTTTTCGTGTCATCATCAGATCAGCTCGATGGAACCAAATTATTGTATAATTGTATTGTCATCGGTATTACATACATCTGCAAAATTTCAAGTCATCGCAGCTGCCAGGCTGGACCACGCCACGCGCCATCAAACTATTTTAGACCGTAACACCGCTACACTACGCTCAGTTTGGAATGGGCGATTTTTTTTTCTTGAATTTTTCACGAAAAATGTTGGATTTTGGTATTATTGTCTTTTTTTCAGTATTGTCAGAGAAGTCTACCATTTTTTATACCTATTACTTTTTTGCCATGCGTTTATAGCTATATTTTATAAAAATGTACAAAAGTTAAATAAATATAATTGGATTTTCATAAGTATGCAATCATAAACTATATCCAAATCGATTATAAACCAGTTCAGCTAACTATTATTTTTTTCGCATGAAACCATAAATCATAATCAATTAAATTTAAATTTTTTGAAAAACAAAAATAAGGTGATGTTTTTTGGTTGGATTCTGTTACTTATATATTTGTTACAGGCACCTCTATCATGAAAACTGTTCACTTAGTTATTACTATTTTTGCTGAAAATTCTAGGCCTTTATTCGCATTTTTCTTTTTTGAGGTATTTCTATATAATTTTTTAGTTGGATTCGAAAATATAGTCATTTTAAATAGGATGAAAGGCTGATTTACAAAAATACAGCCTATTGCGAATTAATGTTTTGCCAAACCGTAGTTTTACTGGTCTATAAACGAATCAACCGATGCGGGTTTTTGTTTGAAAGCTGCCGTGATTAAGATGGTTCTTAGCTTTATTTAATCAAAATCGGTTTAGCCGTTTAAAAGTTATACGCAATAAATGTCGGGGGTTATACAACATTTTTAATTTTAGAGTTATACGGAATTCCTACTAAGAAATAAGGATTTTTTGGCGAAGTAAAAAGCATAAATGACATTATTTACAACATTTACACGTTTATTTACACAGTACTTACAGTATTCTAAGTTCTAGTTAGCAGTTGCGATCATAGTCATCTTAGAGTACCCATCATTTCGCACTAAACATAATCTAGCAGAGACGGAAATTCTTATTTTAACAAAACAAAACGAATACGTGTTCTAGCACTTTTTGGATTGCAAACACAGTTAAGCAATGCCTCAAAGTAAGCCATTCTTCATCAAGCTGGTCTAAGTTGGTGAATATGATGACTTTCTGATGACTTTCCTTACGATTCCTTTACGGTTCACTGAAAATTATGTTCCGTATCACATCAATACATTCAATTTCCTCCCTGTACACAAATCTTTTCAAGTTTTCACATCTCCTCATTCACAAATAAGTTAAGTCCGGGGATCGCGCTGGCCAGGGAACTGGGCCATCACGTCCGATCCATTGTGTTATCTTGGTAATTTTACATATCGCCCCGTGGCGTAAGCGCGACCGGTAAAAATCCGCGTTCAACTCAACTTAGGTACTATTAACATTGGTACACTAGTACATAATACTTCAATGACTATTAATGGCAATTTTATGAAAATTTTTGCAAAAAACAAATAACCATTTCTGCCAAAACTTGTGCCAATGTATTTTTTTTTACTTTTTCTTATTTGACAGCAAATAGTTCGTGTAAGTTAAATTGATCAGTTAAAAACCGTACACGCCACGTAATAGGGATGTGCATGAGTATCGATAATGTATCGATGGATTAGTGCTGTGTGCATTAATTGTCGATGAAAATAAATTAAAAATTAAAAATTTCGAAATTTTGTCAATCTTATTTTATAATTTATTTAAGTTCTTTACAAGCAGTACAATGACCTCAGTGAATATGGCAAGCTTGCAGATTTACAGTTTGTATATAAAAGAAAGTCGTGTTTGTTACAACACTTATAACTCGAGAACGGCTGGACCGATTTCCATGGTTTTTGATTTGTTGTATTTCTTCTTCTCTATACATAAAAGAAAGTCGTGTTTGTTACAACACTTATTACTCGAGAACGGCAGGACCGATTTCCATGGTTTTTGATTTGTTGTATTTCTCTCCGTCCCGAATAGCAGAATAACTATTAAAAACATTGGAAAATTTACGGGGAAATTCCCACGGGAACGAAGTCCCGGGCGAAAAGCTAGTATATATATATATTCTAAAAATACATGTATTCTAATAATATATAATAAAACATAAATAGTACTTATTTACTACCCATATATACACATATGTCTATCTATAACCAATATGGTTTAAATAAGATAATTTTAAAGCTATATGTTAAAAAAAAAAACAAATTGGGAGAGGCCACTGTCCCCTAAGATACAGAGTAATCTAGTTGAGAAGGCAGAGACTTCATAATTTTAAATGTAAACTTTTTGGTGAATAAAAAGATTTTATTATTATTATTATTACCGGCTGAGCACTGTCCCCCCCCCAAGCTAATAGGCTCCTCTTTCTGTGCTTCAGATTCTCACGACTGGATGACCCCTCGAGGATCAATAGCCTCAGTGATGTCAACTGGCCTACAAAACTTTGTATACAACAATGAACTGGATTCTGATGAAGAACCTGAAGAAGATGAGGTATGTACCTACACGAAAATGTGAGGATGCTGATAGGAATACTGAGTCGCTTTTCATACTATATATACTCTATCATATTCTATATACAGGATGTTTGGTAGATGGTCTGACAAACGGAAATGGGAGGTTGTTGGGTTCATTTGGAACAAATCTTACTTATGTTTTTTCCCCTAAGTCTTAAAATTTTTTTGTGATTTTTTTAATTTTTCCAAAATTTTACAGTTCTGGCTTAGTAAATTTTAATTTGACTTTTTTTGTACCGGTTTTTTAGTTTTTTCTAGTCAGCCATATATTCCCCATTTTAAAGTAAAGTAATATAAGGCTCAAATTACGTCAATCTACCAAGTTTCACTATTTTTAAATAAAAAAATATTTTTGAAAAATCGGTCATCTTAGTTTTGCAACTAGGTAATTAAAAAAAAAACGAATCCGGTTTGGGAACTTCGAATACCCTTTTGAATGACATGTCACATGTCCCATAAAGCTTCAGTTTTCTTACAAAATGATGTTAGTGCATTAATTAACATAACTTGTATTGCAGCTTTTATTTGGTTAAAAAGTAGCAGGTGATCACTAAACTGTATTCTTACACATAGTGCAGTACGGAGCACCATCAGAGTGGGTACTTAGATACCACCAGAGTTACTGGTTTGTGTAAGTATACAGGGCTTTAGGTAAATCTCTTTCAACCTGTCGGGTGGTTAATCAGTCCATGAAACTGAACAACTTTTCCCCATTAATAGGTCAAAATACGAAAAAAAATGTTGAGGGCCCATACAAACATCATCAGCATTAGCGCATTTTGTATGGGAGATCACAATTTTTTTCGTATTTTGACCTACTATGTTCCTTGGGGAATTTTTTTCAGTTTCATGGACTGATTAACCACCCGAGAGGTTGAAAGAGATTTACCTAAAGCCCTGTATACTTCATTTCCGAAATTCTCACGGGAAAGAAATCCCGGGAAGGAAGCCAGTTAGGTATAAAACAAAGTCCCCTGCCGCGTCTGTGTGTCTGAACTACTGAACGGATATTCTACGGTTTTTACCAATTGACGGAGTTATTTAAGAGGAAGGTTTGTATGTATACTTCATTCCTGAAATTCCCACGAGAACGAAGTCCCAGGCGGGTAGCTAGTTAGGTACTATAAAACAAAGTCCGCTGCTGCGTCTGTCTATCTGAACGCGGATAAACTTAAAAACTAGCTACTGAACGGATTTTCACCCGGTTTTCCCCAATGGACGGAGTTATTTAAGAGGAAGGATTATGTGTACATATAATTCATTCTCGAACTACCCTCGGGAACGAAGTCTGGGCGGGAAGCTAGTTAGGTATAAAACGAAGTCCCCTGCCGCCTCTGTCTGTCTGAACTGAACGCTATAAACACAAAAACTACTGAACGGAATTTCATCCGGTTTTCACCAATGCGGGAATTACTGTTAGTGCCCTCAATATTTGAACTAAAACAGATAATATTAGAGATATTTACGGCGCGTGCGATACAAATCCTGCACACATGGGTGTGCAAGAATCACGCGAAGGTTTAAGCAACGTACACCCGTAATGGCATTTTATCACGAACATTGTCGTCAAACTTGCTTTTACATAAAAGTAAATTGAATTTATAAAAAATAAATTTCTTCCCTTCTTTTAGAAACCGCCGCCTATCAGTGACCTGGAGCTGCTTAAGTACAATGCTCCCGAATGGCCTTACATGGTAATAGGATCAGTGGCCGCCTTTTTGCAGGGCGCTTGCTTCCCTGTCTTTGCACTGCTCTTTGGATACACGGCTGGGGTGAGCTTCGTTTGTTTTCGTTTTTTTTGTATTATAAGTTTATAACTGTGGCTTACACCTATCAAATAATATTTACTTATCACTTAATAGTCTTTATCGACACTTATTTCGTATTATTCGGATTTCGATAGTGAAAACAGTCACATAAGTTTGAAGATCATGTACAGAAAACTAGTAAAACCATTTCAGCACTCTCTAGGATATCGTAATGACCAACGCATTTGTTTTTTCAATTTAGTTCGATATGTCATAACTCATAATTATTTACCGTATGTGTAGTCTATAGTGTATCATTTGAGAAAAAGTACGATTCCCGACTCAGGTGAATTTAAATAGTATGTCTATTCCCGACTCTGTACATATTTGACCTTAGAAAATAATTTTCCAGATTTACGTATTAGAAGACACGGACTTGATGAAATACTACGCGGACCTGTACTCGGGCATGTTTCTGTTGGTGGCGGCCGTGGCTGGAGCGTCCATGTGTCTTCAGGGGTCTACCTTCACGCATGCAGGCCTGCGCATGACAACCAGGCTCCGGCAGGAATACTTTGCTAGTTTACTAAGACAGGTTTGAATGTTTACTACGTAATAGTCAGCGCAAGCAGTAGGTTTCGAGTAGGTACAGAGAATACAATGGCCAAACCAGCGCTGACAAGCGCCGATCGGCTGACGCAGACAGACTACCAGCATTCTAAGTGAATACGCCTTTGTAAGTTTTTTATTCGAAAACCACAATCTGCAAAAAATATATACTTAAATAAAATTTAGAGCTAACAGACCTCTAAAATAAAAAAATAAGTAAGAGATATTTTTAATTACTTACATTCTTACGAAATTTATTGATAGCCGCGATTTGCCTTATGTTTGAAATATAATGTTTAAAAAATATGTAAAAAAGCATGTTTTCCTTGTACAACCTTGCTAGGCGAGGTTTAATAATCAATCATATACTTAAATCCTTGTTTCAATGAGTTAAAAAAAGAGAAGGTAATGGTTTGAATTTTTTTATTTTATTTAAAACCAAGCATGGTTTCGGTCATCTTAAACTGTTACTTAAAAAAACACTCTTTTCTATGGTTAACAATCATGTTTTTGGATTGCCGGGTCATATCTCTGTTTTGACAATTTGACTATAAGTTCGAAAAAAATTAGGATAGGTCACTTGTCGGGCCTGAGGATTTTTGTATGAACCGTGAAACTTCTTATTTTAGGAAATAGGGTACTTCGACAAAGAGTGCAACACTGTAGGTGCGATGTGCGCGCGGCTGAGCGGCGATGCGGCCGAGGTGCAGGGCGCCACAGGGCTGCGCATCGGGCTCATTCTGCAGGGCTTCAGCTCAGTCTTCGTCGGCTTTTGCATCGCAATCAGCTACGATTGGAAGCTCACACTCGTCGGCGCCGCCTTTCTGCCTCTGGTAAATTTAACCTAACATAGAAGGCAGATTAAAATACAATTTGTCACGATCCCTATTCTCCCCGTGATGACGTAACAGGTGACTCTGGGATAAATATGCCGAGGGTTGATAATAGCAACAGCATCATGATTATAAAGCAATTGACAATCCGCCTGCTCAACGTGGCCATTATGGAAATATTCTCCCTTTTAATAGACCAGCAAAGGGACTAATATTTTGCGTATTGCACATCACGTTCCGAATGGATATAAATTAATGAATTAGGTAGTGTAATAAACTGATTCAATCATTTCAGAAAGAAACTTACTTCGCCTTTTTTATCATTGTATTATTTTAGCCTTTAAATGGTTAAATTGTGATGATTAATGAATTAATGGAGTATAAGTACCTAGAATAAGAAGCGTATTTGATGTCTTTAAAGTAGGTATGTAATTTTGACCATTTACTATAAGAAGAGCCACATTGTCATCAGCCTGTATACGACCCACCCAGGGGTAAGAGCTTCCATTCGAAAAAATGAAGATGGTGTATTGGGCCAATAGTCCACCACGCCGCCGCCGTCGCTATGCGGGTCGGAGGAGCGCGCGCCTTCCGGAGAACACACACACATTTTATTCACATTAACGTTACTATTTGGAATAGCCACATACTTACATTTAATTCTAGATGGTGGGAAGTATTTGGTTGGAGGGTATTGTGTCCCACCAGTCTCAGATAGATGAGCGAGCAGCAATGGAGAGCGCTACCACCATCGCTACCGAGGCCCTGGTCAGCATTCGGACTGTGCAAGGATTGGGTAAGACAACTCGATAGACAAACAAAGGCACACTTATAGGCCTATTAGGGCTGACCTAAGGTTATGTTCTCGAATACAGCGGGGCAACGTTTTCATTTTCATCCCTCGCCGCGTTCAATTTTGCGAAAACTATAATTATCATTTTCGAACGCCACCTGACAGCGATGGAAACATAAAAACATCGCCGTCGTTTCGCTGATCGCTAACATCCATTTTTGCCGATGTAAAACTCTGGAACAAGAACAGCCGTTTGGTCCAGTAGCTAGGGAAGCTACCTCTAATCAATGGTTCCTGGGTTTGGTATCCGGTCGGAGCAAACATTCGTGTTAAAAGCAGATGTTTGTTCTGAGGTGTTCGTTTCGTCTTTACAGAATAAACAACATCTTTATGTGGTCCAAGGGACTGACAATACAAAGGGAACACATTAGTGTGGGCCTTTATGCGCGTGGCTTAAAAACGCTCTGGATAAATATTCAATGGCTCTAGCCCCATACATAAAAAAAAAATTAAAATCAACAGGTGTAGAGAAGGTATTCATGGACAAATTCCAAGAGGCTCAGGTGCAAGCTTGTGCAGCCGTGGCCAAGAAGACAAGATGGCGCGGACTGGTGCTGGGGCTGGGGATCTACGTGCCTTTTCTGTCGTACATCAGCGCCACGGTCTATGGCACCACACTCGTCGCTTACGAAGGGCTCGAGTACAAAATAGTTATGCTGTAAGTAAATAAGGTCGAAATATGAAAACAAAATTCCATACAAATAGTTGAACAGTGTCTAGTTGATCCGTTTAGTTGGCCAGAGTGGGAAAACAGAATATACTAACTTGAGCAAAAGCAGTTATTTTTTTAAGTTTCGTAGACACTTAGGGTTTTGCTAATAATTAGTTCATCTCAGATTGTGTGGTGTCTGAAACAGGACAATAATTGAATTGGAGAATCAATAGGTTGTTAGTAACTATTCTGTTATTGTTTTAACAAGAATTAAGCATAACGAAATTTTAAATTTCCATTGGATAAACAGAAGCGCTTTCTGTTGATGTATAAATTTTAAAATTTACCCGTTCTGTTCCAGCGTTAATGAAGCTTTGATGTATGGTGCGTACATGTTGGGCCAGTCGCTCGTGTATGCGCCTAGTTTTAACTCGGCTAAAGACTGCGGAGCTAGAATCCTTTACCTAATTAGAAGAGAACCCAAGATCAAGACAGAGAAAGGAGTAAGGGACAAGAAGGATTGGGTAAGTATAGATTTTCATGTTTGGGACTTGAAAACTAGGGGATAAATTTTGCTACCGGAAAAAATCCTGGTGCGCTGCGGGCCTGTACCACTAAAATTCATATTTTCGGGTTTATGTACTGATTTCTCATTAACTATCACTTGATTTCGAAAGACCTTCCACCAACCCGCATTAGGCCAGGTGGACTACGGCCTAAATCTCCTTTGTGTTTCGAAGGGACGCCCGTGCCCCTCATTGTGACATACACACATCAACACGGTCTAGGGATATTGCACGATTTTTCATACAAAAGAAGTCTGTTTGATAAGCTATAAAAGCATACTCTAGATACATGGAGGGCTATAATTTTCAGACGAGCAAGTGCTAAACTTGAATTTTCAATCCTAATCAATAAATTTTGTTTTACTTGAAATTTGTGAACACGTGACGTCCGCTTCTTTAATCAACTGATCACTTTTTAGTAAACTTGCCATATTTTTCGTTTCTTTTTTTGTACAGGTCGCTACAGGAGCTTTTAGCATTAAAGACGTAGAGTTCAGTTACCCTACGCGACCAAATCAGCGGATCCTCAGGGGCATAGACCTCAAGATGGATGCTGGCAAGACGGTCGCCTTGGTCGGCTCCTCGGGCTGTGGCAAGTCCACTGTGTTACAACTCTTGCAGCGGTTCTACGATCCCGACGCTGGTAACATCGTAAGTCTTTCTTCCTCCTAACAAGCCTCCGACTTTCTGTAGGGATACGAGATATGTTGGCAACAAAGACCCAAACAAAAACTCGTGCGTTTTTATTTGAAAATTGAATTCTGTTTAGGAAATGATTAATTTGCCCTTGCGCACCACGGTTCAGAGCCCAACAGAACACCTTAGGTACTTGTGTCCTACTCATGTTTATATATTTAATACCCTTTTATTATTTAGTCATAGGACAAGCGGGGTAAGAGGGTGAAGTAAAGAGTAATCGATTATATTCATTTGGTTTACACCTTCAATAAAAATGACTTTGAGCAAATTTGAGGTTATTAAATGGAATATGAACCAAGATTAGTTAAATTGTCAGCCTTTCGTCCACGAAACTGTGTAATCCTCGCGGCCCACTTACCAGCTGCTACAGTATGACTAGGAAGAGTTGGCAACTGGTACATTTTATATTTTTCTTTCACTCCCAGTCTAGCGTGGAAATTTTAAACTTTGTTTTGCTCACAAAATTATAGAATAGCCAAAATAACTCCAGAGCTGCCGGGGTGGCAGTCGGGTGCGGTTGGGTGCTTCGCATACCTAGACATAGAAATAAGGTGCTTCGAGTGCAAGCAAACAGCTCTGCTCATGACATTGACATAATACTTCAATGGCTCATGAGGTATACTTATTGACTGTATACGGCTGCCATTCAAAGACACCTAGAAACATAAAATAATTAGTTTATTAATTATGGACCTAAACCGAATATATTACTATTTAAACAATGACCACGTAAAGCTTTGGGTTTCTTTATTTTTTTTACTACTAGCTTTCCGCCCGCGGCTTTGCCCGCGTGGACTACAGCTTATATCGTGCTCAGCTGTGAGATAAAAATCCTTTCCCAAGGTCTAATCTTAGTACCAAAATTCATCAAAATCGGTCAACCGCTGCATTTTAAATCTGTCATATCTTCGAAAATATGAATTTAAATTACGTGCTGTAAAGGCCTAAGTATATTGATCTATATTAAATGCACAATTTATTTAAATTACTTTATTGGATAAGGATTAATGCTATATTGCTTAAAATCGCTTCGTAAATAAGTCATTATTTCTAGTACCTAAAAAGTAAAGGATAAAAAATGGATTGTGGGAAATAGACATACCATCGCGGACTTTTTTGTAGACCTTTTTAAGGTGTACAATACTATAGTAAAGTACATTATTTTCGTAGGGTTCAGCCAGCGTTTGCAATGTAAGCGTAAAAAAAATGTGTTTATTTACAACATCACATTAGAAACCTATAAAATTATCAGTATTTCTCTACTATATTATGCATGTATTATACATATAAACCTTCCTCTTGAATCACTCTACCTATTTCAAAAACCGTATCAAAATCCGTTGCGTAGTTTTAAAGATCTAAGCATACATAGGCACAGACAGACAGACAGACAGACAGCGGGAAGCGACTTTGTTTTATACATGCATGTAAAATGTAACCGAACACTTATTTTTTCTATGCCTATGAACCGAACTAATGTTACTGTTTTTTTTTTTAAGTGACAACCGTCCAACAGGACATTACTGCCAGTGTCACGTCGATTTATGTTAGAAAAAATACAGAACGTTAAATGCAGAAATTTCCCTAATCAGAGTGGCTTGTAAGTTCCCTTTACTACGAAGTTTTTTTGCTTCTAGATTATGTCAGTCTATGAAATTTACTCATGGATCTAATATATAAGGATAGAAATCTTCGAGCTCAAACGCGGGCCGAGGAAGAGATAGAGCAACGAGGCAGAAGGTCTCATTCTAGTAGGGTGTCAATGCGATTACTGGTATTATATTTTTTTTGGAGGGCAAAGTATACGTAACAGACAAATACAGGCTTCCATTTAAGGATAGAAGTTTTCCTGTAATTTTATTTTTATATAAGAAACCATCAGCAACATTTACGTTACTACATTTTTGTTATAAAACACCAAATTGTATGATAATATACAAGGAGGACACAGAGTAGTGGATATCAAGAATGTGTAGTTAGGTTGCGAAAAAATAAAACAAAAACTCACCTTTCGTCTTATCTTATAATCAAATAATTAAAGCATGCTTTTAACTTAATTCCAAAACTTTTCCCATGAAAACATTTTCCCCAAGCAATCCATATTGGATTTTTGTAAAATTGGAGTTTAATGCTTAGAATTTGTTTTTTCCTATTTTATCTAACGGAGCTTTGGGAGAGCCCGAGTGCTTCTAAAATTGGATCACGAGTGCGGCGAGTGCTACAACAATTAGAATTCTGAGCATTAGCGAGAGAATCAAAAAAGCACAACGTCAAAAATCGTGGCACTCGATTCTATTCTATTCCATTCTATTGTATTTAGCCCAAAACTAAAGTTATTTCTGAAATTACAAACTCTTTAATTCATTTGTTTTTGATACTATAGTATTTGGAGATTTTAACATCGCCGTTTGGTGATCGGTTGAGAATAACACCACCCTATTTCTTTCCGTGGGTTTTGTAAGAGGCGACACAAATGAGACCTTGGGAGGCAGGTCCACCCCAGGCAACAACACCTCAATTTGTTCTGAATCTGAGGTGTCGTCCTATGATCTCATGCGGTGTGGTAGGCTCTGTAAAGGGCCGTCTGGTTCGCGATCACCCTCCTACCGAAATCCGACGCCAAACAACTTGCTGTGTTCCGTCGGCGCATAGGAGTACCAGTGCCTTATAAGCATTTTCTGGGTTAACTCGCTCTATCATCGACCTCATCTATGACCTTGGTCAAAATTGAGGTGAAGAGTAAACCCATCTTATGGTAAAAAAATAAAAACATCGACTATGACCGTAACGATAGTACTGTGGCGTAGCTCTGAGGGAGCTGGTGACCGGGTCGAGGTAGAAAATAACAGGAGAACACAATTATATGGTTGACTTCATTTATTAGAAGGAAACCTGACCTTCACGGCCAAAGCCGCGGAAGGGACTATGTCAGTTATTTACAAAAGGCGCGAAATGACCCCAATCATTTAAAGTAGGAACCATTGGCTAAAGGCCTTACAAGGAGATGGTAAACGTAGAGGTAATAGAACCTCTACAGTACACCGGTTTTAAATTAATACGTAATGTTAACGATTTTTATACAACCGTTTGTGTCCACGCGAGGTGGTTCTTATACAGATTTTTTTTTTCATTTTCCTTGTGGCGCTGGAATTTATAACTCCTTTAGTTACCATCTTTCTTTGTGAAATAGATAGACATTATTAGCGGTTTAACCGTCAATATGATCGTAGAATTAAGAAACCAGCTGCATATTTGAACCAGGCTGCTACGGAAGCCTACAATGCGCGTGGCCCGACACGCCCTTAGCCGGTTTTGTCTTAGCTCTGAATCTTTAGGCACTCTGCAATAAAATAACACAGCATCGTTGAGAACCTTTCTCCGCCAAACACAAGAAATCATGGACAACATAGTAATAGATTTATATTAAATTATTTTAGCTTACTTGTGAAAAGATATGTTACAGCCACCATGCGATTCACTTGAACAACTATGAACACAACAACAGCTTTTAACCATTTTATCAGTATTTTAATTTAAAAAACTGATATAATCCTTACCGTTACGAATTATTTTTATACGATTTAAAGCATGCCGCCATGACATTACGATGACACTTTACGGGACGGGATGCCAGTAGAAATAAATGGTTTGAAAAAAAATTACGTTTTCTTTTGGTAATTTAGGAAAAGATGACGAAGTTATTATGATTGCAATTAATTTACATCAATTTGAACTGAAATTCATTTCAAATGCATTGTATTTCTTCGTTATTTAGTTCATTGTCAAGGCCAGACTTTTTTGATTAATGAAGTTTTTTTTAATTGGCAAGAAAAAAGAAAGAGACAATCCGCCTCGCTTGTCGGTGTCCCTTTCAGCTCGGATAGAGGTTGTCGGAGAAGCAGTCGAAAATGTACTTTATTTCTATGGGTTTAAGTTTCATATTCCTTAATACGATTTTTCTAAGTAATCGGTCCTTTAAAAGAGAAAATACTAAGTCCATGAATTTACTGTCATCAAATTATGTCAAGTCTAGTGTCAAGTGGTCGACTTGACATAATTTGATGCATAGACATAGAAAAAATAAGTTAAAATTCGATGACATCAAGATGGCACAAGTTGATGACATAATGGGAGTAATATCTCAAAAATAGAGCTAATTTTAATTTGTTAGGAAAATTGTTATTTTTAGTTCAAGAAACAGTAAGAGCGTACAATAATATTAATTTTAAACTGATTTTTGAAACTAGGTATTTATATGGGGCAAATTTTAGGTACATTTATAATAAAAGATCTTAATCAAGATGATCTGCCTTCGTATCCATATGCGACGGGTTTTAAGTTTGCAAGGCGAGAACGAGAAGCTATTGCCAAAGAAGAGGACTTGATATCTGCTAGAATACCTCCAAAGTATAGAGATTACTGTGCCCATATACTTTTAGATTACCAGGTGTGTCGATACAATAACTTCCCTTTACTGTACCGCTGCCATCACGAGAGACACGCTTATCTGAACTGTGAGCATGACGACTACGTACTCAGAATGAAGGAGTTTGAGCGCGAGCGGAGATTAAAAGAAAGAGAGAACAGAATAGAAGAAAAAGAAAGGCGTGAATCTTACGAAGACTGACACCACAGTCAGTAGTAATCTTATATTTTACAATGTTTCAAACAATATAATAAATTACTCACTATCGTTGTGCACAAACGGATTCAAGGCGCATGGATCTTATTTAAGGATCACAAATCTATATTATTATGGCTAACATATTTTAATAGAAAGAATTTAGAACGGAGCGATAACATAACTTCACAGACCTACTTATATCGAGATAGACGGTAAAAGTTTACCTACCTTGCGTGTAAACAGTGTGATCTACGGTTGAAGTTTTGTCCAACTTAAGTCAGTCCGCTTGAGAACTACGCCGTAAATGATAATCGATTTGAATCGGATTTTCATTATTGTTTAATTAATTAAGCGCCTTTGAATCGTTTTCGCGCGGTCTTGATTTCCCGTGACTAAATCTCGCTCGTGACGTCATTTTAGGTACGAAAAATTCGACACGCTAGGTTCTCATACAGTTTGAAGCGCTCTTTTCGTCTATCTCGATATAGGTCTGTGATAACTTATTTTCACAGGGATGAAACCCTAGATTCTAAGTAGTGCCTCATGTGCTTTGAATACTTGGTGGAGTTTGCCCAGTGACACCATCCCCTAAACATAAAAAAATATTCAGCCGTGAGCATGAGCGCGAGACCACTGCGCATGCGTTTCAGAGTAAAGTATTTAAAATAAAAATATAGATTGAATCTATTGTCAGAGTTGAATAATTTTTGTGTTTAGGAAATTTTCGGTCATTAAAATTTGACTAACTGATTAAATATAACTTTGTAATAGTAGTCTTAGTAACATTTAAAATTCAGACATGGAAAGTGTCAGACACATTTGATATTACTTCAAATAGTACTTTATTCTCTAAAATAAATATATAAATTAGTCTGTACAAATTTAAGTTATGTAACTCTTATTTTTAGTTACCTCTCTCACCTGGCACCGACCCAGGAGTCACTGGACAAACTCCACAAGCACGCAAGTATTCAAAGCATATGAGGCACTGCTCAGAATCTAAGGTTTCATCCTTGTGAAAATAAGTAATGTCTGTATCACTCTGGGTTCTTGGACTATAACGCTTACATAACGAGCAGAGTCGCCGTAATCTTACCTACATAAATATGCCTACCTAATGAAAACTTCAATTTTTTTTATGGTTATGATTATGACAGTTCTATAAATAACTGAAGCTTAACTAGATCAGTTGATTAAACAAAAAAATGTTTACGTTATATCATTTACATTGTTTTATTTACTTTAATTAAATTGCCCTTTTATAATTAAATAAGACCCAAAAAAAAATGCTCCGAAGCGTAGTGCTTTTATAAGCATTTTAAGTACCTAGCAATAGAACAAAAGTTAAGGTGAGTCTTTGAAAGTTGCTTTACTGTTTTATATTATTTAATTTTAACTGACTTCAAAAAGGAGGTTATCAATTCGACCCGTATGTTTCTATGTTATATTGTCATAATTGCAGTTTTTGTATAGGTATGTTGCTCTCTACCGGGTTCTACAATAAACATGTAGGTATACCAAAAGCGTAGGTACGTTGTGTTCAGATCTTTTTAGATAAAATTGTATTGACGGATCGTCTTTTTCTTGTTTTAATTTCTATAAGATCTGTGTAAAGACCATGTGTAAAACGCCATTATTATGTAATTTGGAAATTAATACTTACTCACACAAGCAAACTACAACACGTTGTATGTTTATTCGCCTATAAGTATCTCAAAAACTGGGAAACTTAGATTTCAAAAATTCTTTTTGTTTTAAAAATCAGTCTTGTAATTTTTGAGATAGAGAGTTAAGTGTGTTTCAGTCACTAGGAAAACGTGTCGTTATGAAACGAAGCTGGCAGTTGGCATTGACCTCAAAAAAATAGTTGGCATATTTACTTGAGATTAAAAAACTTTGTATTTCTCCCTTTTTAGTTAATTAATAAATAAATTATAGTTTTGAAGTCGGTTAAAGGAGAATGAGCAAAATTGTATGACCGCCGTCCCCAGGATGTATAAAGATGTGACATATGTAATTTTGAAGAGTATAACAATACCTTCATTTAGTGTTGTGCCAAAACAGCGGAAGTTTTGCAGGGAGTAAACTACGAACCATTTTGTAATATATTTATTCGATTTTGATTCTTACATTTTGTTCCGTCCCCAGTGGGGTATAAGGTTGTGACATAGGTACCTATGTAATTTTAAAGGTCACACTAATAGCTTCATTTCATTAATGATACCCACAACGAGTCTCGAACAGGGATTGAACTATGAACCGTTTCATCATATACTGACTTTTCATGCGACCCTAGTAGTGTATAAGGTTCTGACATATGTCATTTTAAAGGTCATACATTTTAGTAATAAGACACCAATAACGTGACTGCAGGGAATGAACTATGAAACATCTAACCGTAAACTGGCTGGATTTTAACTCTATTTTTTTGATTCGTTAGCAATAGCGTATAGGGTTTTGACATACGTAATTTAAAATACACAATAATAACTTTAGTTCATTACATGACACCCATAACGAGACTCGTGCAGGGAATGAACTATAAATCTTTTCATCTTATACTGATTTTTGATTCGATCCCAGTGGTGTATAAGATTGCGACATATGTCATTTTAAAGGTTATAATCATGGGTTAATTTAATTATGTACCACCAACAACGAGACTCGTGCAGGGCACGAACTATAAATCATTTTATCTTAAACTGATTCGATATTCATTCTTACATTTTAATCCTTTGCCAGTAGTATGTCAGGTTATCATTAATGTCTCTTTAGAGGTCACAACAAGACTCGTTCAGGTGGATCAGCTGCAGCTGCTATTGTTAATTCTGCTTAAAGTGGTAAGGTTGGTTCACGTAAAGAGAAAAATAAAGCGCTTCGAAAAAAACGTACAATTTATTAGCGACAACTATAATCTAGCCGTTAAGTGTAAGAACTGATGGACGAATGCGTGTGCGCCTCTGGATGCAAAATGCGCAATCTTGGATACACCACTGAGATTGGATCAAAAGTCAGTAACGATAAAACGGTTCATAGTTCATTTCCTGCTCGAGTCTCCTCTAAAATGACATATGTCACATTCTTATACACCACTGGAGTCGGATGGAAAGCTAGTGTACTATAAAATGGTTTATAGATCCTTCACTGCACGAGTCTTGTTGTGGGTGTCGTATAATGAAATAAAGCTATTATTGTGACCTATAAAATTACGTATGTCACAGCCTTATACGCCACAACTAACGAATAAAAAAATAGATTTAAAATTCAATCAGATTATACGATTAGACGTTTCATATTTCGTTCCCTGCAGGAGTCACGTTGTTGATGTCATACCTATAACGAAATCAAGCTATTGTTATGACCTTTAAAATGACATAGGTATGTCACATTCTTATTACACCACTGGAGTCGGATGGAAAGCTAGTATACGATAAATGGTTTATAGTTCTTTCCCTGCACGAATCTTGTTGTAGGTTTGTTGACCTTTAAAATGACATACTTATGTCACAACCTATATTAACGACATTGGTAAGTTCGCTTATAGCTCAGTCTGTAGGTAGTTTTGCATTGCAAAAGGTGGTGTACAAAATGTTTTGATACAATATTGTTTAGGTATGGCAGGTTAATAAAAATCCAAGTTCTCGACCTTGGAGGACCCAGGCGTTAGCCGCCATCTTGAATTAAAGGTGCCAAAATTAGGTATATTTTAAATAACTTCTCAATTGTTTACTAAATCACAAAAGTGTCTATGAAGCGTTCAAAGAAGACAAAATTGCCTACATTTTTTTCATACATGATTATTCTGTAAGTCTTATAGGTAAAAAGTTACAAGCGAAATTCGGAGTCTCTAGACCCAGCGGTTTGGGCTATGCATTGATATGTCAGTCAGTTAACCCCCTTAATCCCCTTAGGGGTAGAATTTCCAAAATCGCTGATACACGTGTTCATTATTTTTTAATCATCAGCCTACGTACGAAGTTCTAAGATCCTAACTTCAAAATTCACGGACTTTCATACAAACTTCCACCCCCTATTTAACCCCCTTAGGGCTGGAATTTCCAAAAATCGCTCGTTAGTGGATGCCTACACTACATAAGGTATCTATGTGCTTAAGTCCAGCGGTTTGGGCTGTGCGTTGTGTATACCCCAGTCAGTTTATCATTTTATAAGTATATTAGATTTTTGTAAATATTATTATTTCCGTCACTTGTAACTTTTTACCTTTAAGACTTACAGAATAATCATGTACGCAAAAAATGTAGGCAATTTTGTCTTCTTTGAATCCTTCATAGACACTTTTGTGATTTAGTAAACAATTGAGAAGTTATTTAAAATATATCTAATTTTGGCACCTTTTATTCAAGATGGCGGCTAACGCCTGGGTCCTCCAAGGTCGAGAACTTGGATTTTTATTAACCTGCAAACATTTTCTACGCCACCTTTTGCAATGAAAAGGCCTTTGCATTTCCCCACAGACTGAGCTATTAGGGCACAATAAGTTCGCTTGTTTTATGAAAGAATCATATCATATGCTTATTCACATCGTAAAAAGGGAAAAATATACCTAACTACATCACTACACATCAACATAGTCTAGGGATATTGCACATAGACCTAGAAATAAGTTATATACATATTGCTCGATTTAACATACAAAATTGGTCTGTTTAAGGAACTGTAAAGGCATACTCGAGACTCATGGAGGGATATAATTTTAGATAAGCAAATGCTACACCTGATTTAAGTACAAAGGAGAGTCATAAGTAACAAACTCGATTTTTGAAATTAGTATTTATCCCAATTTTTTTTATTCATTGTTACCCTAATTCACAATTTTAATACAAAAATGAAACCTCGATATCTCCTAAAATACTGAATGTTTTGCATTTTTTTTACTCATCTTCAGTGACGGAAATTCTCTTCATTTGTAACTCCTTCCCAACTTATGTGACGCAGTATTGGCTGAAGCAAAGGTTTTGAACGTGATCCACACGTCCAAATGCTACAGAATTTGATTCACGTTTTTTTTTAATGAGAGTTTCATAAGAAGATTTTTGCCGCTTTAAGCTTGCACATATCATATGTGATAGAGCCAGCGTCGTTAATTTTTATCTCGGGCTGCTGGTTAAATATTTTCCAAAGTATTAGGTTTTTTGGGTTGATATAAATTATAAAATCATCATCTTGGCTATAAAGCCAGAACCGATTTTTTTTATGCGTCACTGTAGATATTAATGGTAAAATTGGGGCTCCGTCAACAGGTTCACCTTAATTTCATTACTGAGAATCGCAGGCATTTGGATTTGTGGACCATACTTTTATGCCAATAATTCTTGAATATTGCGTCACATTCGATTTCAATATGCAAATATGAAGTCTTTTATCCATCACTGAGCGAATCTCTCGGAGTTTTCATCCTAGGATTAAGGGCCTTACATCCAAATGTACTTACATCAAATAGCGACGTCCAATTTTTTTTTCTCATAATGGATACGCCAACATTTCTTAAATCATAATTTAAGCTAATTTAATTATTGGAATCATAAGTAAATTAAGCTTTTCAACCCCCGACTAAAAAGCGGGATGCTATTTCTATAAGTTTGAGGTGTAGGTCTGTCTGTGGCATAGAGCTTCTATACGAATGGGCCGATTTTGATACATTTTTTCTTTGTTTGTAAGCTGACGTGATCCAGATGGTTCTTATATCCAGAATTTTTCCGGAGTGCAAAACTACAGGGTGAAAAAAAACCTCCTAGCTAAATCCTGAACCAGTATCACTTACAGAACACTTTTTTTTTTCGGTGGGATTTTATTTTCTTCCTAAACGTAGACACTACTCGGGTGCACCCCCCGAGCGCTACCCGCACCCCTCGCGTGCCTGGTGTAGAAGTAATTCTACGTTTAGGCAAAAAATGAACTAACTATTCCCATTGAAAAAATATAATTTTTTTTTATTTTTTTATAAATTAGGTGTTCTTTGAGTGATACTGGTTCAGGATTTTGAATATAGCCAGGAGTTTTTTTATCATCGTGTATAATTCGGTGATAGGAGTTGGACGGGCGCGACACGAGGTCATCGCTGACGCTGCCTCGACTGCGGCGGCAGCTGGGCGTGGTGCAGCAGGAGCCGGTGCTCTTCGACCGAACGCTCGCAGAGAACATCGCCTATGGAGACAACAACCGCAAGGTCACCATGAACGAGATAGTCGCCGCCGCCAAAGCTGCTAATATACACAGTTTCATCGTGTCTTTGCCTATGGTAAGTCAAATTATTGTACTTATGGTAAGTACGCACGCTTACTCGGAAGTACCTACGCAAGTACGTTAGTATAAATTGTAAAGATTACAGTTATTCATTAAGACGTAAAAAGAACGTACAAGTAACCATGTCCTGCAAAGAAACCTTCTCCCAAATCACATATTCTGATTACGTAGTGAATTTGGTTTTCTGAGGTACTAAGAGGTACACATTATACACTAAAATCAGTTAATAATTAGAAAAAATACAATTAAATTGATAATTTCATTTGTCTGATATACCAGACTTTGGCGGCGAGGGCACGAAACTTAAACGTCTGATATATCAGACTTTGGCGGTGAAAAGGTTAAGACCCAACGAGCCTACACTTCTGTGCTGAATCGGTATCACTCAAATTTTAAAATCTATTTAACATTATTTAGGGTTACGACACTAATCTTGGATCAGCGGGCGCACAGTTATCCGGTGGTCAGAAACAGAGGGTCTGCATCGCCCGCGCGCTGATACGATCACCTCGACTCCTACTTCTCGATGAAGCAACTTCAGCACTGGATGCCAACAGCGAGAGGGTACGTCTGATAACTTAAGGCGACTACATCACCCGATAAAGGCAGCACACATAGGAATAGTGCCATCACCGTCTCTCAACAGGCCTGGGCCGGCAGTGCGAACAGTGTCGATACACGAAGTTTACGGACTATGAAAGCGCGCGTGCGTAAAAACATGTTCGAAAGTTAGAAAAATGAGATTTATGGAAAGGTAACAGCTTAAATCGAAAAATGCGTTAACTACTTATCGAGAGTGTTCAATCACAAACATTTTGATAGCAAATTCAAGTTCCTGTGCGCATTTTACTATCGTTTTTACAGCTTAAAAGATACACAATATTGGGTATTTAGAGGTGACTCTGTGAGCTTTTTCTGTCGAACCAAAAGTGCTGAATCATGTTTTCAGCAAACTACTTATCTAGTTTATGTCCTGAATATTACCGTAGTATTTTTTTCTTCGATTTAATGCAGTGCGTCATGCTTATCTACGCATCATAAAATCGTAATTTAGGTGCTGTAGTCGCCTTAAAGAGACACCTATGTACGCCAGTGAAGAAAGAAAGCTTGGGGAACAGTAGACATTCCTACGCTAAAGCAAAAGACGAATTTTTGACTACTGAAAAAACAGAAATATACTAACGAATATTGCAATAAAAGATTGTGTTCCGTAAAAAAGTACCTGCACGATTATTTTCTTATTTTCATGCAAAAAAGCTTTAATTTCCAACTATAATCACATCAAGTAAATTAAAAGAAGATATATTTTAAATAGTATAAACGCAAATTTATTTTATTTTATTTTATTTTCAGGCCGTGTCTGAAGCTCTGGAAAAAGCTGCAAAGGGACGTACGTGTATTACGATTGCCCATCGTCTGTCTACCATCAAAGACGCAGACGTCATTTGCGTTTTAGACAAAGGTAAATAATAAATATTGGTGTCGTGTGAACCACGTGATGCTGGTAGGCACCCCGTCAGAGATTATGGGCGTGAGTGTATGGATAGACGGAAATATTGAGTATGAGAACCTATTCAAGTCTGACCTAAAAAAGCTTGGTAAAGGATGTTAGGTAGAAACATAAAAGAATGTAACTAGGTATTAGTAATTTCAACATAATTATTTTAAGCCAATGGTTAAATAATAAGTAGTAGCTGCATAGCTTTTAGCTACACTTAAGTCGACTTAAAATAAACAAAACTACAATTCACTTCTCCTCGAAAATAAACTCAAGTTTTTCCAGTTAATCTTAGGCGCTACTTATTTATAAACAAGCGACGTAGCGCGGCACGCGGCGGTCATAGCAACGCAAAATGAATCTTAATAGCTACGGAGCAAAAGTTTTCTTGCCGAAAATAGAAGCACGAAGAGACATCCGCTGCCTGAAGACGGAGCGATGGACGAAAAAACACCGTTGCTCCGTAGCTATTAAGATTCATTTTACGTTGCTTTGACCGCCGCGCCATGTGGCTTGTGTATAAACAGCGCTTTAAGATTATTTCTGCACCCATCCTTTATATATATTAGCCGTAACGTTTATGGAGTGACTTTGAAACTTTAGGGGTTGTTCTCACCATGAAATGGCTTCCTTAGGAAAACATATGAAATTTTCTGATCGCACAAGTTGAGGCGAACAATTTTTCCTTCATATTTTGACCCGTGTTCCCTGGGGAAAGTTGTTCAGATTCGTGGGCTGATTCACATCCTTAATTTTCACTAACTAATATAAAGTCACCCGATAATGTCTAAGTTACCTGCTTCTTAATTGACTAGCCTAAGTGATTTCACTACGTAGGACAAAATCTAGCTCCCAGTTCTGGTTTAGAATTCCATCTTTAACTGACAGTTTAACACTAAATTTATAATCTATTTCAGGCAAAATCGTCGAACGAGGAACTCATTCAGAACTACTCAACCTAAAAGGGCATTACTGGCGAATGTCAAAAGGTCAACACCTAGCCTGAATTTAGGTCTTATAAAGAGCTCAGGCGTATCTACAAACTTTATACATAAAAAATAAAGTAAATAACCGTATAAAGCTGTAGATATACAGGATCATCAATAATATATACTTAAGTCAAACAAAACTTAGTTTATACTTACTGTTCAGTGTGATAAAGCTACATTTAGTAAAAATACGATTTATGTTATAAATAAATAGAGTATCTCTACGTTGAAGTCATTTTTTAGTATAAATATATCCCTACCTCTATTTTATCATTTTTTTAGATGTTGACATCGCCAGCAGGCCTAAGATAATCGCAGTGGCGTTATGTCATGGCATATCGATAAAATATCTCGTGTCGTCTTCTCTGTCACGAACCTTAGCATGAACGATATGAGAGAGATACATCTCGTCGCGACAAAATTTATCTCATGACTAGATGTCAAAGTTGAAAGTTGTTTTTTATTTTAAGGCTCCGATGTTGGGTTGGCCAATTCTTTCATTCTTTTTAGACCATATGTGGACGCGATTTATGAATGAAAAAGGAAAATTCATAGACTTTTCACATAAATGACGCCACTGTCAGTTTTTACCCGACTGCGCGACGCAAAGGAGGATAATGTGTTTATCAACCTATCTATGTACGAGTATTATGTATGTAATTGGCCAGAAATTATATGCAGCACAAGATATCAAATTAACAAAGTACTACCTATAAGTTATACTTAAGTACTAAAGTCATTAAAGTATACAGCAGATGTTTGTGTAGTAGCAGATGTTTGTTCTCGGGTCATGGGTGTTTGTGTTTGTCTTTGTGTATTCCAAGGGACCCACGACACAAGGGAAAACCTTAGTGTGGGCCTTTGAGTGTGTAGCGTTTATTTTTATATATTTATTTATTTATACAGGGTTTTAGGTAAATCTCTTACAACCTCTCGGGTGCTTAGTCAGTCTATGAAACTGAACAACTTTCCCAGGGAACATAGGTCAAAATATGAAAAAAAAATGAGTTCCCATACAAATTTTATCAGCATATAGCCCATTTTGTATGGGATCTCAAATTTTTTTTTGTATTTTCACCATGTTCCTTGGGAAGGTTGTTCAATTTCATGGACTTATTAACCACCCGAGAGGTTGAAAGAGATTTACCTAAAGCCCAGTATAGTACTAAAGTGATTAAAGTATATTGATGTTAGATAAATAGGTATTGAAATCCGCAGCCTAACTTTAAGTGGGCTGGAGACCATTCCCGTTTTTGGGCTCTAGGTCTATTGTGAGCCTAGAGTTTATAAACTGAGCCATAGGCTTTGAAATTCGCCACAAACTTTGGAATTCTGGGTCTTCTATGTCGAAGGGGTCACAAATGTCTCTAATGCGCCTTCGCTCATTTTTTCTAGCCTGACGCCTTCCGTAAAGGCTTATCATATAATTGTGATAAGGGATCGCCATGTCCGACTCCACTTCCAGTCACTTACCCACCTTAGAACAAACGTTCGATTTTCCTCGACCGGGAAGGGCTCTCTTTTTCATGTGGAAAAATTTGTCACGTTCAAAATCGAGCACGCCATAATATCACATATCCATCTGTCAAGACCTGACAAAAATGCGTTTCATGTTAGGGTTTGATGACAAAACTATCTCACGTGGCTAATTTGACCGAACGACATGCCATGACATGACAAAAATGAGTTTATGTTAGGGTCCGACGAGATAACGACAAAAAGTCACGTGACCGTGTGATACGGCGTGTGATAATTATGGCACGGCGATTATCTTAGCTCTGCTGGAGACGTATTTTTGAAACAACAGAATTCCAATTCGCATACGAATTGATAAGATTTGTATGAGATTCTCATGCGAATCTTGTCAATTCGTATGCGAATTGAAATTCTATCATTTCAAAAATACGTCCCCTGCACGGATGTGTAATCGCAGAGTATTTGCGAAAACTACCTATACAAGTTCATGAGTTAACCAACGATAAAAAGTGTAATAGTACCGAATGTACGGCTTTTATGCTTTTTCGCATACTCTGGACTGGGAGTGAAAGATATACTTAGAATGTGCCAGCAAGGGCGTCGGAATCTAAAAAAAAATTTTGAACGTCACTATTTGGACCACTGTATAGTATAATTAAGTCATATCGTGACGACACATTATTTGACTATACCAAATAAGGCTGTACGGTCTGCGTGGTTTTTGGAAGTAGGTACTAATAAAGAAATATGTTAGTAAAAAAAACTGTATAGTTGTTTATGTTATTTTTACTCCGCTGACCCGGCCGGCGGCGGCGCCTGGCGACGCGTACCTTGAAAGTATACAAGGCCAGCACGCATTCATAGTTTTCTTCCTTTCGGACCGTTGGTTCCACTGCTTGGTTCCACTGATGGGTCCAGCAGGATTTCAAAATACTCATGTCTCCACTGATGCACAAGGGTGGAACTAGGAGTATTTTGGAATACTGTTGTTTCTATTTGTGTCATGGGAATACTGGCCGATTAACTTTGATGGCACTGACACTTGAAATGAAGATCATTGTCATTTTGATATCAAATACATTATTGTCATAATAATAAAATAGGACAGAATTTGAGTGTAATTGTGCGAAAATATGGAGGACGAATTGCTTTTTATAGAAAGAAAAGGTGGAACTGTTTTAATATACAAAGGTCACCAATATTATAAACATAGGGTTTATAAAAACACCAGTAAAAGGTGGATTTGCAGCCGGAAGAAGAAAGAAAAATGTACTGGTGCAATAACAATACATGTAAGTGCAAAATGTTGTTTTGTTTTCCCTGTTATGTGCATTCAACGACGAAAAAATTGCTCAGATTGCTGGCGACTCTACCTTCTGAGCAGAGATCACGGGTTCGACTCCCACAGCGAACAAACATTTCTTTATTATGATATTTGTGTTTATTCGAGCTATGTGACAGCTATGCAACCTGAAGTGGCAGTGGACTGGTCACATTTGTCGCAGAACCGTCAAACGCTGGAGCAAACGAATTCTGCAGTAGAGACCACGTATGGGTAGAACAGAGGGACAAAGTGCCGGACGCCTCCCGGCTAGACGGAGCGACATTCTACGTTCTACGGCTATAGACGAAGCTACTGGTTGTGTGCAGCCGAGGATAGGGCCGAGTAGTGCTGCATAGGCCTTTAGGCTTTTAGCCCTAAATTTCAGCCTATCGAGTCCTTTTTGGGACTAGACCAGTAAAATAGGGCTTTAAAAGCTTCGTCATTTTAAAAAACTAATAGCCTATAGAACTTTTTTTAGTAAAAGCCTTTTTACCGACTTCTAAAAAGGAGGTTATCAATTCGATACGTATGTATGTAATATTAACTGAAATACATAAAATTCACATATGATATCGCCCATAAAAAACGGTTGTTTTCGCCTCGGTTGACAAATATTGAGGGACTGTCTGAAATTATGCATACTGTCTAAAATTTTGCATTACTGTAGTAGTTAGTCGCCTCTTACAACACCCACGGGAAGGGAATGGGGCTTTTAAGCGTCTTATTTTATTAAATTAGTCTTAAACAAGGTAAGGCCTTTTTAAGACTTTTAAGCTTATAACCAAAAGGCTTGAATAGGCTTAACCCTAGCCTAGCCGCAAGTACTAAATGGGTTTATAGGTTTTGAGCCTACTAGGCTTTTTCTTTAACAGTCTAGTCCTAAAATAAGGGCTAAAAGCCTAAAGTCCTTTGCAGCACTAGGGCCGAGTAGCACGCCTTAGAACGTCCAGCAGTGGACTGCCACAGGCTGATAATAATAATGATGATGATTTATATCCGTTGTCTATAGGTAGAAGGTCTAATTATATATTTTGTTCAAAAGAATAGTTTTCCGGCATGTGGTTGGATAAATAAATACTCACTACCCATTATTAATTTGTTTTAGGATGGCAAAATTGAAAAAAGCAGTAAGCATGCGGTTAATTGTTTGCCGGATGACGCCAAAAACACTGTTGATTTGACTGTTGAAGAAATAAAAGCTAAAGCTTGCTGTTCCACTGATCCAATCCCAAAAATTTTTCGCGAAGCTATGGCGCCATTGTACGATTTAGGTCTAGATAAAGTCACAAAAATATCTTATGATAGAACTAAAACGTCGATATATGCCAAAAGAAAACAAGCATTTGAAGTAAAAAAATTAACTTACAATAACGTTGAAGAAGTGGAAATACCCATACAATTTAAATCGTTTCAAATAGTGGATTATAACGATAATGGAATCAGAATTATAGTTTTTTGCTCCAATGATTTTAAGCTTTTGTTGGATGATCTTGATGAATATCATGGAGATGGTACTTTCCAGAGTACGCCAATTCCATTTTCGCAACTACTAACAATACATGGCAACTTTGGAAGTTCTACAAATACGACAAATGTAGTACCCCTAATGTACTGTCTGATGAGTGACAAAACTGAAAGGTCTTACGACATTTTATTTGAAAAAATAAAAGCACAGTGCCCAAATTGGGAGCCAAAGGTTTTCCACTGCGATTTCGAAACAGCGATGTCGAACTCTCTAAAAAAAGTGTTTCCGACAATCGCGATCAAACGGTGCTATTATCATTTCTCAAATGCTTTATGGAGAAAAGCAAAGTCTCTGGGCTTGAAATCAAAATTGTATCGTCGCATAGTGGGATTGTGTACAGCGCTTCCATTACTGCCAGAAGAGTACATACGTGACGGATGGAGTTATATTCAAACCGCATGTCAAGAGTTCCAAAACATTAAACCATTTGTAAATTACATGAAAAGATATTGGCTTAAATCAGACGAATTTATTAAAGAATGGTGCATCTACAATCAACTGCACAGAACCAATAATTTTGCAGAGGGATGGCACGCTCGTTTAAATCGTGCTGTAAATAAAAATTATGTAACAGTCGCAAAATTGGTTAACGAATTGGAAAAAGACGTTTCCGTTAACAAAATGACAGTAGCTAATGCAAAAAGCGGACATTCCCAAAATAAGCGGCGTAAAATACAGAAAGAAAGAGATACATTCATATTAAATGTCCAAATGAAATTAATCTATAAAGAGATAACAGTTGGTCATTGTCTGGAACAACTTAGATAAAAATACTTAGACCGAAAAAGCACGTTAATATTTTTATATATTACTCAGGCAGTAATGGAAGCGCTGTACACAATCCCACTAGGCGACGATATAATTTTGATTTCAAGCCCAGACTTTTCATTTGAGTCATCTTTGCTGAGGCAAAAAACTAAAAGTCGATATTTTTTTTTAATTAAAATAATTTGTTTTGTTGTGACTGTAATTCTACTTATTTAACTAAAATCTTGGTTGATTCTCATTGTATTTTTTTGATATAACACTTTAAACTTTCGCGATTTGAACACATAATTAAATTCTAAAACGGGACCCCCGTGACCACGGCGCGTGCAACCTCGTCGAAACGTCGGGAATAGGTAAATAAATATATAATTGTCACCGGAAAATAATAAGAATCGTAAGTTGATCAACTTTCGAGGTGTTTTATCAACTATCGGAAAATCATAGACGGCAGTTGAAATTATTATTTAACGTATACATTTCCGGTAATTGATCAATTTACGGCGTCTCGCGGTAAAATGATCCGACGAACGCGATGTGTACGCTCATTGGTTGAAAACTCGAGGTTTTCGCTGATTGGTTGAATGTCTCACATAGAACTGTAACAAGTAGGTTTGTTAGTAGCCGAACCCAACCAACCCGTCACCCTCAACGCACGAGCCGAGCAAGCGTAGCGAGCGTGCTGCGGCAGCGGCCGGCGAAGTGCCAGAAACGACTCGACTGTGGTTGCCTTAAGAGATTGTCGCATCGACCAATCAGAGAACAGTGTATTATATTACGGATGTCAGTATAACGTAAAAATGTACACTGAGCAGCGATTGGTCCATTCATGTATGATACTAGTGGCTCTCTGAGCTTTAACTTAATTTTAAGTATACGGTAAGTAATAAATCAGTAAAGTTTTATTTTTGCAGTCGTTTGGTAGTGCAATAATACAAATTATATTTGTTTTCTTTAAAACTACGACTGTACTTGTTACAAAAATTCCGAATTCATACTATCTATAATAAGGAACATGAGGCATTCGGAAAAATAAGAATTGATAAAATGAAGTTTTTTAATAAATAAGAATTCGTCCTGTTGCTAATTTGCAAATCTACACATGTGAAAAATCAAGAATTAGGAACTGGTTGCCGGTTAAAAGCATAACAAAAATTAAATTAGCATTAGAACATGTTGTGGGATCATTACTCCAAACTCCAAAAATGGGCTTCCTAGTAAAAACTGAAAGCGTACGCCCGAACCAGTGAATAGAACCCACAGTAACCAAAAAGAAAATGCGTATAAGTTTTCAAATAACACTTTTGTAATTTATAGTACATAACATAAACAAAAACAGAGCCGCTTGTCACATTAACTTTTATTTTTTCAATATTATTTTAAACCACAGAGGTTTAAGTAAAATATGATCAGTGGGCAACTAGTCCAAAATCTTACTTGTTAAAACTAATATTGTTGGTTCCACCACCAAAATGGGTCCATTAGTACATAAAAATCCTGCTGGACCCATCAGTGGAGCCAAGCAGTGGAACCAACGGTCCGAAAGGGTTTTCTTACATTGTATGGTTTCAGAATGTGTAACAAAATAAAGTTTTGAAAATATACGATTTCTGCGTAATGGTCGCGATACTTTCTGACACTGACGACTCAGTGAATAGTTAAGAGAATAAACAAGGCTAGAACCAACATGTTCAGCAGACCTAAGATAATCGCAGTGGCGTTATGTCATGGCATGTCGATAAAATATCTCGTGTTGTCTTCTCTGTCACGAACCTTAGCATGAACGATATGAGAGAGATACATCTCGTCGCGACAAAATTTATCTCATGACTAGATGTCAAAGTTGAAGTTGTTTTTTATTTTAAGGCTCCGATGTTGGGTTGGCCAAATTCTTTCATTCTTTTTAGACCATATGTGGACGCGATTTATGAATAAAAAAGGAAAATTCATAGACTTTTCACATAAATGACGCCACTGTCAGTTTTTACCCGACTGCGCGACGCAAAGGAGGGTAATGTGTTTATCAGCCTATCTATGTACGAGTATTATGTATGTAATTGGCCAGAAATTATATGCAGCACAAGATATCAAATTAACAAAGTACTACCTATAAGTTATACTTAAGTACTAAAGTCATTAAAGTATACAGCAGATGTTTGTGTAGTAGCAGATGTTTGTTCTCGGGTAATGGGTGTTTGTGTTTGTCTTTGTGTATTCCAAGGGACCCACGACACAAGGGAAAACCTTAGTGTGGGCCTTTGAGTGTGTAGCGTTTATTTTTATTTTTTTATTTATTTATACAGGGTTTTAGGTAAATCTCTTACAACCTCTCGGGTGCTTAGTCAGTCTATGAAACTGAACAACTTTCCCAGGGAACATAGGTCAAAATATGAAAAAAAAATTGAGTTCCCATACAAATTTTATCAGCATATAGCGCATTTTGTATGGGATCTCAATTTTTTTTTATATTTTCACCATGTTCTTTGGGAAGGTTGTTCAATTTCATGGACTTATTAACCACCCGAGAGGTTGAAAGAGATTTACCTAAAGCCCAGTATAGTACTAAAGTGATTAAAATATATTGATGTTAGATAAATAGGTATTGAAATCCGCAGCCTAACTTTAAGTGGGCTAGGAGACCATTCCCGTTTTTGGGCTCTAGGTCTATTGTGAGCCTAGAGATTATAAACTGAGCCATAGGCTTTGAAATTCGCCATAAACTTTGGAATTCTGGGTATTCTATGTCGAAGGGGTCACAAATGTCTCTAATGCGCCTTCGCTCATTTTTTCTAGCCTGACGCCTTCCGTAAAGGCTTATCATATAATTGTGATAAGGGATCGCCATGTCCGACTCCACTTCCAGT